>JAHZMV010003318.1:0-15115 GCA_027743765.1 Coecobrya sp. COE2
CTGAAGATTGTCCAAGGGGAGGCTCTTATCATGACGGGTGTAACTGGTGCTACTGCTTCAAAGCAAGATATCATTGTACAACAAGACGTTGCGGCAATAACAGCCGACAAGACTTACGAAGAACAATCGGTTTTCATAATCACGGACCTAACCATAATGTACAAAACACAAGACTGTATAATTAATTAACTGAACTATTACTCATGATATATGTAAATATGTTTTGTCAACCACAGTATTTTTAACCATTTAAAAAACTCCACTGCCTCATGTGCATTCATTAAGGCAGTGTGTAGTTTAATGTAATTTATGATTACGCCAACGTACCAGTTTGTTGGTGGTTTAATATATATGCTAACTAATCAATTATGCCACGTTCACTTTATTAAACGGTACATTTTCAGTCGAATTTACTGGATAAAATAAATGTTCACTGTACGGGCTGTTCTACCCATTTTGTATGCAAAAGGCATGAGCTTCAATCTGTTTTCATTAAACGAGTTCTTCCATGCCCAGTCGTTTTCCTTTTAGCCACTTTCATTGAGAAACGTGCTGGTAATAAAGCGTTACTGCACCAAAGTTACTTTTCCTACCTTCACACTTTCATAAACAATACCCAAGCACGCACCAAAAACTTTCATTTAAATGAAACGCATATAATGAAATGTGCTGTTGGTGGAAGACGTTTCCCACTGTTAACGCACCTTTTCAAGGTCTCGTGTGCTGCATTTTATCAATTTGAAGTGTGCCTTTGTGGCTTTAAATTAATTGTCCCTTTCTCTCTCTGTGTATGTTTTTGGCAAAAGTGCAGTTGGGAAAACGTGAAGGTATAGCAGAGTTAACGACTAACTAGTGCATAGTGCAACATCATCATAAGCATTCATCGAACAAAACCTGCACTTTTCACATTATAGTAGTAAATATAGGCAGAGGGGCATAACTGAAGAGTATTCAACATCATTCTATGTTTTGCGGTTGCTATACTGAAAGTATGGTCCCCTCATCCTTTTTAGGTTTTAACTTAGCAGGCGTCTTTTGTATACACATTTTCTCAAGTGGTAAGGATAATACACATTTTTGTATGTATCATTATACTAAATAAGTATATTATGCAGCTGGGTTGACTACAAAGTATCACGGTGTATCTATGTGGAGGCAAACAGACCATGAGAACCAGAGGGAAAATGTCGGGTGACGTGACTCCTTCCAGTTGTTACCATACTTAAAAAGGTAAAGCGACCCGCAAGGCAGGGGTGAAAAGTTTCATTAAAGTCACAGGAAAATTCAGGGAAAGAAACAGCAAGACGAAAGGATATCATTTTATATAACGATAAGTGTGAGCTGCACTGCAGCAGTTTCAGCAGCAGACCATCTTTCCTTCTTTATACATACAACATAGGTATATATGCTTTCTGAAACATCGACGCTGGTGGAGGTTGTAGGTACGTAACAATTTCTTGGAGAGATAAAAAAACTCTCACTCAACTTACCTCTTTCGCTTGTTTTAATTATCAAAGTCTACCTTTTTATTCACTTTTACTTTTTAGTTAGCATAGCATTACTTCTTCCCCTTCTTCCTCTCAGCCATCTTGTTTCCTTCCTATTTCCATGTTTGTTGCATGTTTTCATTTGAGTTTTACTTGAGAGCTTTCCCTTTTATATCTAATGGGTAGTGGTGGCGGTGATGAAGGAGGAAAAGAGAAGGGAGAAAGAACTCTACGTGGGCGACGCTACTCATGTTAAGGTATGCAAATTAACTGAGAGTTTTATGAATAGCATCCTTCATTCTCTTTTTCAGCGTGCAGCAGCAAGAAGAGAATAGACCGAGAATGGAAAGTATTCACACTGTTTCACATACAAAAACACACAGATGCCTTTTAAACTACTTTTGTGCCTGAAATGAGCACACACACGAAGCCGTCCTTCCTTTTGTACACAACAGAAACTAACTATTACTTTGTGTATGTGGTGAGAAGAAAATGTAAATATGTTGCTATATGTCCGTACCTCATTTTCACCAAGATGAGTAAGACCGGCTCACATGCTGTTTCTTTAATCTTCCTGAATTTATTTAACAAACGCTCCTAATGATCATTTTAGGGATGAAAAAATTTAACGAGCATTCATATGCATGTATTTTCATTTGACTCTGCCACTTTCATTTTGGCGTGTGTCTTCCTCCCCTTTTACTTAAGTGAAGTTATGCCATTTTAGTTTAAAAAATACTGTTTCATAAGTTCAGAACAACACGGTGCATCATCATTATCATCATCTCACTCTTATGCACTAAANAACGCTCCTAATGATCATTTTAGGGATGAAAAAATTTAACGAGCATTCATATGCATGTATTTTCATTTGACTCTGCCACTTTCATTTTGGCGTGTGTCTTCCTCCCCTTTTACTTAAGTGAAGTTATGCCATTTTAGTTTAAAAAATACTGTTTCATAAGTTCAGAACAACACGGTGCATCATCATTATCATCATCTCACTCTTATGCACTAAACTGAAATGTTTTATACTTTACCTAAAAAAATTCCCGTCCACAGTACATATACATTTATACATTTTATTCTTGCATACTTTCTATTTTATAAAACGACCGTGTGTAGATTCGCTTTAAAAGCACAAGTCCCATATTTCTCATTTTGCTAAGTTAATTCTCATATTACAGAGTAAACGGATATATATATATATATATATATCTATACGGTAATATATATCCAGTTCCATTTTGGAAATATTGTACATAACATCAAGTGTTTAGAATGGTTGTTTTTAAAAAAATTCAGAGGGACGGATTAGAATATTTTTTCCCTTTTGAGTTTGTGAATTGGTGGTACAGGATGCGCTGATTAATATTCTCATTCCCAATGAGATTTTTGAGATTATTGAAAAACTTTTGATTTTATTAAATTTCTTCAGTTTGACGAAAACAAGAGGGGGAGGTCGTGCGTAGGAGGTTTTTAGTATATTTTTGGAAAAAGGTAAAAGTTCGTCTTACCTGTGTATTTGCACCCGTGTGCCTCAACTCTCATGCATACAGTTCTAATATGAAGAGAGTAAGGTATGAACCGGATCCGACTGGCTATGATGGGTGGTACAAGCTTCTGGAATACTTCCTTGTACGTGTTCGTATTTCCCTGAAGAATCTGAAATAATGGAATTCGTTTTCTCTGTCATTACTCATTATTACACAAACCATGAAATAGGAATTTATTATAGGCTCATAGCTACTATGATTGCGTTATAAAACGACTAGCACAACATTACACATATAATATCCCATTTCACATTTCAGTAAGCATGATTAGTAGTAGGATTTGGATTAATGGGAATACGCTTCACACGTGGATATAGGAGCTGGAAATGCTTTTCCCAGTAAGTTTTCAACAATAGTCACTGATCGCTGTCGACAAAGTAATAACAACCCTGAACAGAACATAAACACTACCTGGAAAAGTTTAAATATTCTTTCTGAGTGAATAGAATTTCTGTAATAAAACAGATCCAATTACGTGTATTAGTTCAAAGAATATTGTACAACGAGAATAGTTTTTAGATCAGATTTGTCTACATCGAATGTTGTCAGAAAATATTCAAAATCCCCATTCTTTTCATTCGCGTAAAATTTGTCGGATTTCTACTTGAAAAATTTGAACATTTATTTATTCAACTAGAAGTTTTGGTTGGAAATTAGTAATGAAAATAAGTAAATTTAGGTATGGCCTTACAACAAATGTATTATTACAAATGACTCTAGTCATAAATAACGGTTTGTAGGCACATATTGCATGCGTCATAAAAGTAGCAAGGGAACCTTAAAATAAGTACCTACTCTACTTAATTTATCACATATTTCTACTGTAATATTATCACCGTATTCCAAGTAGAATGTGACGGTCATAGTGTTTATCCCATTACATTTAGAATCTGAGAAATGACAAGCAAGAGATACTTAACAGTTCCAAAAGAAAGGCAAATACAGCAGAAAATAACATATTTACCTTATAGTTAGTGCATATGCACTTATTAAAATAAAATAAGCACAAATTATAATGTATACATATTATGTTCCAACACCTTGAGAAATTGCAAGAAATCTAATATGTTCGCGAGAATAGCGAAAGGAAATGCTCCGACTGTAAAGCTGACGGTAGGTGGTTATTGTGCCAACGAAGATATTTATTCCGTCAGACTTTATAAAGGATTTCAGGATTTCCTTTCTCGCCACAAAGTACAAATACACACAAAGATGATAATAGTATGCTAGTAGAAAAGTATGAATGCTTACGGAAGAAATAAAGTAGAGGCTAAAAAGGTGGAGCACATACTTCATGTTTTAGAATTTGTGCGAAATCTTTCATAAAAAGTTTTTAGTTGGAAAATTTATAGCAGGTATAATAGCAAATACATGAGTAATATTAGTAGCTACCGGAAAATAGTGATATTGTTAAGCGCACATGCTGTGCTGCTGTCCAAGTAAAAATTAACAACTTTTCCAGTCTGTGCGTACTACAAGTTTAAGGGAATGCTACAGACTCGGTATACTACTTTACTTACACAGATGAAATCAAATTGATTCTTTTTCCTGTACAGTGGTCATGGTCGTCTGTTTGAATTGAAGTTTTATGTACACAAAGCCTAGTCTGTTGACTTGCTCTTCATGCCATGTTATATTAACCGAACAAAAAGTTTACATTCATTGGTATACATTTACAGGAGAATGACTATGTATATTTATTATAAGCGTTTTTGCATTATATTTCTTTTTATGCCTTTGTTTTCATGTACCTCAGCCAATATCAATTACGTTGGAAAGCTGAAGTGAAAAGGGTAATAATAAATAATGTACTTTATTTTGTTTACTTTGTTCAAATCCTGTTGCTAGTAATATTGCCATGATCCTGTTGCCCGTATACTCCCTACTCTACCAAACTCATGCAAAGGAGCAAGCATTTCCACAAAGAAATTAAAATTCATTCATCCTTCCTAATTTATCATTTATTCTGCTATTTGCACCAAACAGCCCAAGTAATACAATTTGTATAAGCGCATAGACAAAGATACAGGAAGCCAGCTGCCATGGCGGAGTAATACTATAAAACGGGTTTCCGTGTCCGTACAAATTTCAACCAAAAGTGAAAGTCCATAATATGTTTACGAAATCAGCAAAGCTGCCTATCTCTAGGTGCGTGAGCTACTATTTGGATGTAACAGGAACTTTTAGTTGTACACATGATTATTTTGTAAAGGAAAATATAGGTATACATATTATCATTAGCATACACAGTGGGAAAATCAATACCGTACTGCAAATATATACACACCGAAATATACAATTTACACGGTGAAAGAATATGCTTGAAAGAACTAAACTGGTACGTTGAATACATATAAATACATACATACCGACACATCGTCATGATCAGTTCATGCATGACCTAGCAGAGAGTTAGTCGCGGAGACATTTATAGTCATCGAAATGCTCTTAACGTGCTCCTCTTACAAAAGTAGGCCTCCTCTCAAATCTCATATGAAGTGAAGGGAACTATAAAATCGAGACATCCTGAGCTACTGGCTGGCAAACAGTATATTTTACACTGGAGAAGTGCCATTGAATGTGTTGTAATTGAACCTTAGTGTCTGCCTGCTCGTAAGAAGTCCTTATCATGAGGATACACAGTCGGTTGCTGCTGCTGTTACATATATCGAGAAATGATTCGAAACTGTTACGCTGGAAAATGATACGCAAACAACAACTGAAATGAAATAAAATGTAAGTTTGGATGTGAGTGAGACTTTATACATTTAATGGGGCTTTTGATACACAAAATTGACATGATTAGCATCGTATGTACATTGGCAGCAGTTCATTATTCAACGGTCTGTGTAAAGGAAAGTAAAGTGGTGGTAATGATTATGAAACAGGATGTTGTTGTTGTGGTTGGTACTCTGGTTTCAATAAAAACCACTAACGTAGAAAATAACTTGAAGGTAATGGAATTATCATGTAATTTCGTTAGCTAATACTGCACACGTTTGAAGTATACATTCTGGTACAAATAAATGTGTACCTATATTTAGTAAACATTGCACCTCTTTGCAAGTGTGGGTGACCTCGAGCAAATTGCGAAAAACAGAAGGAATGATAAATTTTCATTTAGTTTTTAATTCAATCTAAAATAGCAGAAGTAGAGGGTAAACATCCAAAAATAAGCTCACAGTTATTCTATATAGAAGTAAGATATTTACAAAGAAATTGAAAAGCTTGAGTTGCTAATATCAAAGGTGAAATGGCGAATAAGATGAAGGAAGTGAAACACATACCGTACGACTAAGATGATCTTTGTAAGGAATCCAGCGGGACAGAGAATGTACGGATTCTGTTTAAAAACACGTATAAAATTTTATTAAGAATTGAGTAAACGACGATAATGTGCAAGTCTTAGGGTTTACTTGTAAAGCTTCATAAACAATTAATATTTTAGATTATTCGAGTATTAGATTAGTTCTAATACCCATTGGTGTTGGAATGCCCTAAAATTTAAACCAATTTAATATGAATATATGCAAAGCAGTTGTATTATTAGCTGTAAGGAATTTTTTTAGAAACAGCAACTGTGCTGCTTACAAGCTGCAAGTTTGAACACTTTTACTTTTCACACACAACAATATCTGTACAGAACTTCTCAGAACCAGGTCAGAATTTCTACTATTTTATTCCCTCACGAAACTATGAAGTGTGTTCATAAAAAATAATATCCACCCAAGACGGACTGACAACATACGATAATGGCAAAGAATTAATAGTTGACATTTTTATGAAGTTGAGCAGCAAAAATTTCAAATAAAATCCTACGTTAAATTATATTTCCAACCAAATATTCGAATGAAGCGATTTTTCGTGAACATTTTCCCTTCTCTTATTTCTCCCACAGACTACAGTATATACAGTTCCTCTTTTCAAATACAAGTGGAAACTTTTTATCGTTGAAACTAGCCCCATTGACACCCTCCATCATGCAGGTAATGGTAATAGCGTTACACAACTTTTTATCGCTGTTTCCGATGGATGTTCTTTATGCAATAACAATAGCTAACTTCTGTCCCTCTACACTCGGTTCCACAAGAGCCATATACACAATAAGTATGGAAATATACACTACATTTTACATCTCTGCCCTTTACAGTTACAACCGTAGTGAAAAGTTCTTCTTTACTTCCTGGTTTCCTCCTACTTGTCCATATTATATAACGGAATATAATAGACGTCCTTTTTGACACAGCATACCTACCTACACAAAAATGTATTCTTCTTACCTATTGACCATCATCATGGTCATTCTCATGAACCAAGACCGTCAAGCGTCGAGTTTTTTCTTACAAAATAATAGAATGACGAGGGAGTAAGTAACTATATTTTATCTACACGCTTTTGTGGTGATGATGATACAGTGAAAAGTCGCCGGATAGTATAATATTCCCATATACTCATACAATTATTCTATAACTCTGGACTGAAGCGTCCTTTTGGAGACTGCTGTGCTGCGAGTACATTCCTTGTACAATTTGTGCAGACTAGAATGAAAATTGGGAAATATATGGGGCATGAGCTCATTCTTTTCCGTTCATCGAAGAAGGAGAGAAGTGAAGAGAGGAGAAAGGGGTCATTGTGCCATATCATCATTTCATATCATCCCTTGCCAGTCTCAACCATCCAAGCTGAAGCATTCACTTTTTTTATTCAGTTTCCCTTGCGAGAATACATCGGCATACAGAAAATGCGTTTACGAACAACCTATTATACAACGTTAACATTCCCATTTACTCCGCAATCTTCCATTCTCCATTTTACAACGACGAATGGAATGTCATTCGAACATAAATGTACTGTTACAGCAAAATACTCGCTCGCTCTCTTGCTCACCCTCGGTCACAGAAGTATATAAAATCTCATATTCGCGAACAATTCCCTCCTCCACTCTCTCTCTCTCTTTCTGGCTGTGTTCATCCACTTCTGACTTTGCCCGTTTCCTGTCTCGTTTCTCATGGCTGTCTTCGCACTACCCAGCCATTGATGTTGATCGGTTGGGTGGACACAATTTCTACTATCATTTCATATCAGTTAGCAGCGCTCAGTAGCCTCTTTGTTCTCTGCTGCCACACGTTGATAATAATAAGGCTGTACTGTTGTATTACATGAGCTTATCTGCGAAAGCAATCTATTGTTGTATTGTACTCTATCCAGTTCACTCTCGGTCATAAAGTCAAGACAGACACCCAACAACGGTCAATTTCCTGCAAAATCGAATCAGCAATTGTCACCATCACTGCAGGGAATCTACACGTGAGAGAAAAGTAGTGAAAGTGGGAGAAATAAGCCCTCTTTATGTCGAACGAAAGTAAAATGTACTTTCAGGGTAGATACTCCTAACGTGTTGAATGAAATGGAGGATTTGAGATATTACGTCGTCGTGCAACTGATAAGTAAGTGGAAGGAAACAAGCAAGGGAAAAGGAAACGTAAAGTGAAAGCATTCATTATAAATATGTCAGCCAGAGTGTGTAATGGAGGAAAGTAGTAGGAGGAAAAAGTTGGAGATCCCAGAAGAGAACTTTCATCATATCTTTCATACTTCTTGTCATAAAGGTATCTGTGAAACCGAACAAATGAAAATCATCAATGACCTATATATATGCGCGTCTTCTGGCAAAAGATAGTGTTGTGTGCAAGTAGGCGTGCATGATTCATTGTTATGATTTTTGTACAGGACACTTTAATATTAAGCATTTAAACCTACATTCACTTGAATTTTGGGTTCATAAAGGATGCAAACCCTTCAAATGGCATGTTCGAAACAAAAAGATATAGTCAGCTAATAATGGTTTCTTCCAGACAAAACTAACATCCATAGAATTTTGTGTAAGGACACTTCAAGTTTTCCGTTTTATCTTTTCGTCTCAAATCCAAATTCTGTAATAGTCTCTAAAACACCTATATCCTTCTTATATGAAGTAGTAAACCTAAACAATAAAATTAGGCTAATCTAGGTCAATGCCACTAGACATGGACTAATGAGTTTATTGGTGGCCAAAAACCCTCAAGATGTTCACGTCTGCCTTTGACCATGATCATGATACAAAATATCTACCACAAAAAGTAGGTATAATGTAGGTTCAGGTTGTGGGGAGTCAGGGAGAAGAACTCAGTTAACTTTTGGGCACGAAACTAAAATCAACAACTTTTTCATGCACTTTGGAGAAAGATGCTTTGGAGAAAATGACTACATATATGTAAAAACCTTTTCATATGCGATATTCGCAATTTCACGGACAGTATAAAAAGAACTAGTGCATACAACGTTATGAGTGATTTTGATTAAATCAATGATAACTTGATTATGAACATTACTTTAGGCACTATAATAACTTTTGTAATAAAGAAGAAGTAGGCTTGGTCCATACCTAATAGAATAGTGTACATCGAAGCATAATGTATCATCATAAAATTGTATTGTGTGGTGTAGCTAACATGGGAAAGCCCTTAAAAGTTTTCCATTGAACACTGATGTACACATAACTCCTGCCCAGTTTTCGTTATTAGTACAAAAAGTTGCTTAAGAGAGACTTAAATTGTAAATAAAGATTGTCAAGTGGAAGCGGACAGATGTTTTTGGCAACTGGTACGTTTTTCCTTTTTTCTCCTCTTTGTTTATATTGACGTGGTAAAAAAGGGAACATTGAAGTACATTAATATCTATACCAGAAAAGAAAGGAAACAATATAACTTAATGCGCGAAACTGTGGGATGTTGTTTTTAGAATTATTTTCTTCCAACAACTAACTTATTTCGTTAAGGAAATGTAACCTTTCAGCTTGGTTTTGTAGAACGGGAGTAGTGAGGTAGTGAGTAGGAGTAAGCTATATTTGCTCGGAAAAGTCAGTCCTTTTCTTTTGTTAAGAAGCCAACATGTAACGAAGAAGTTCGACGAGAAAGAACAGAGAAGCCAAACCGAGAAAAGTTTTTCTTTCGTAAAATTGAGACTGAAAGGCTTAGCACTTTCTCTGGTTAATATATTAGTAGGTTGTTGATGTGGCTGTGCGGTGCACAGCTCACTACAAGTAGGTATTATAGTTTTTGTACAATGGAACGTGTGAGACAATGTCGTGTCGAAGTCGTGGTATATTACCCCAACAAAGTCTTTTTTAGCTTTTTGATGTGTAGGTATACACGCTCTACTGGTTTAGTTATAATAACAATTTAATGTGGTGATGAGATTAGTAGGAGGGAGGAATGGTGCTTTTATGTAACCCTATACTTCATTCCGTCAAGCATTTCGTCTAGAGATTTGAAGAATGAACGTGTATAAATTATAAAAGTGGCCGAGAAACAATCTGGGAAAAATAAAGGATTTTGCAAGTTTGATACTAATTAATGACTTTGATGTTTTCTCTCTAGCTTGTGGGATAGGCGGAGACTGTAGACAAAATTATTACTGTTACAGTTAAGTAAGTAATGTATACAAAAGTTTTCAGACGATGACTGGTTGGAATCAGCAAAATTTATCCATTCACAAATTGCTCGTTCCAAATAAGTGAGGAAAATATTAAATAGTTTACAAACTTTCATCCGGAAATCTTAGGCAAAACTTTGAATGAATGAATCACCAGAAATCAACAATTAACTTAGTTTTGTTTGAGTTGGAATTCAACAACCGGGTTGTGGTTCGGTGAATATTCGAGTGTGTCAATTTTATAACAATAACAATAATTCCTATTGCTTGCCTGGTAAAATGACTTGTGTGCGTGCATTTTAGGAAATTAGCAAAATGATGCGACAGTGCATATGTACATACAATGGTAATGTGTAGATATTTTTGTTGTTTCATAGTCACAATATTATGATGAAAGTGACAATAATTCCATTGGACTGTAATATACATGTTAGATACAAAAGCAATTTACAATTACATGAAAATTTCGCTTTAATTCAGAGAGAAAGAGAGTAAATTAATGGGAAAATAATTTGCCCTGCAATAAAATGTGTGACTCTAAGTTTCGCCCTGATAGGATGACCTCTTTCCTTTATTTCAAGCTTGAATGAAAAGGTAAGCTTAATGTTGCCCTTTTGTACAGGATAATGAGTGAAATGACGACAACTTTGTTTTGCTCCAATATTCCAGTTCGTTTGGCAAACGTCCTCGTGCATGCACACGCCCGAAAGGAGCATAATTACCGTAATACAGGAATGCAATTAAAATTGGCAAATTCCCAGCTAGAGCAATTCTGCTGTAATTAAATGAGCGCTGATGTATATAATACATGTAAAGTATATATAGTGAGTAACCGGTAGCAGTGTCATCAACATTTCCAGGAAAATTTTCTGTAATTCCGTTCTTTGTCAGAACCAGGGCGGTCATTAGTTTAAAGGCATAGATTACCGTTCGCTCGACATAGAATATCGTACAGAGTGACACGATGTATTTATTGTCACTTCAACTTATTTTTATATTGTGGATTGACCTCAATGTTCATGATTGGATGATAGTTTGGTTTTGGTAACCCATATTATATTAATGTTATATTCTACCTAGTGCATAAATATATCTAAGATCATCTAAGGTCAATTAGTCAATTCGATGCTGACGGTATGATCAGTCATGATGAAAAGATGACTCAGGCCGACAGTAGAGAATCGAAGAACCAATGCAGACAGTAGCAAATACCATTTCCAAACAGCAAAACCGCAGCTTTTATTTTGATGGCAAACGTTAATTCTATTACAAAACTTCTGTTGAGGCGTGTTTTGTGTGGTATAATTATATAGCTTCCTCCACTGCTCGGCCCATCTTCGCTTGATTGCACAAACTATATCTACAAAAATACCCATTTTTTGTAATGCAGCTTGCACATGGGTTTATGCTGCTGGTCTAAAACTTACAAGGTCATGTCATTCATTCGTTCAATTTTAGCGAACCGCAACAGTCCGCTCTAACGAAGCAGGCTGTGTAGGAACATAATATCCGAAAAGCCAGAGTCTTGTCTGTTATTTTGCTTCTGTACAAACAAAATGTGCAATGGTCCTCTTTTAACGTAAAAAGCCTAGTTTTTCTCTATTTTTATTAACTCTATTCTGTGCATTGTGGTAACGCAGTATATTCTCTACAGGGTTTTACGAAACTTTTCTGCAAATGTGCCATTATTAGTAAATAGCAACACAATGCAACTTTGGTGCCAAAATTACATTGCACATGTTTTGCCTGCCTAGTCTAGAGCCATGCTATGTGTGTCCAGATGAGAACTACTAGCGAAAGTATCAAAACTTTTTTTTATAGAAAATGGAACAATACCAGCAGTAGTACAAAGGCATTATGGTATTCCTGCTGCTGCATCTATCCAACTCATCACATTGGGTTTCATCGTCTAATGTTTCCACTTTTCCTCATAACAATTTTATTTCCTTTTACACTCACTGCCTTACCACTTCTACTACTACGCCACTACTCTATACACTATTTTGTTTGTTTACATAGCATACGATATATAATGGTCCATTTGCCAATCACGGATATCTTGCTGGCAGTCGACAGTCATCATCATAACGTACTTGTTCTCTTTTCTTGTACAGATAATGCATGCTTAGTAATCCAAATGATCCCCACCATCACCATTTTCTTGTTCATGTTCATCTTTCCTTTCATATGCCAGAGAGTATAATAGCATAAGCTTCATGAAAGATGTAAAAAGTGAAGCACATAAAAAGGAATTCCGTGTTGCTGTTAGTGTTTCAGAAGACTTGAGATGTAATATATAGAAGGCAGAGACGCCCAAGCAATATAAAAGTGAGATGACGTTGTTGTCGGATGAGTAGGTACTAAAATGTGCATGACTATGACTACTTGTACCATACCACTACCTCTTCTTCCTTTTATTCACGCTGTGCTCTACGCTGTCAGTTTGATTTGGCTATTTGGGTAAGAAGGGAATTAGGCATAATATTTTGGACTAGCTTACTTGGCTCTGGCTCGGCTGGTTTTCCGACGAAAACTTTATGATCTAATCTAATATATGTAGATATTTGGATAAATACATAATATGGAAATAATAATAATGACTATAACAGTATAACTGATATATTTTTATACATTTATTTTTTCCTATATTATTACTCACACTCGGTATTGCTATCATCGTCATTCCTCTTGTTTTTTCTTCATTGCAACTCTCTGCGCGACTCTGACTCACTCACCAGAATATCTCTTTATACATACAAGCTAGCAATTGTATAAAATAAAATATCCTTGCTTGTAGAGGTGCCTCCGCAGAAGGTATTCATTCGTACAAAAGTCAGTGCATCTGCCGCATAACACTGCTGTCAGCACAAGCTCAAGAAGACGAACAATCATTTAGCTCTCTCTTTCACGCCTCTCCTTCTGACTCTCACTTTCTTGCCATTTCTGTTCTGTCACGAAGTCATACACTTACCAAATCAATCGCTTTCGAAAATCATAATTACATATTTCATTGATTCTACTTATTCGATCAGTGAACTATCCGGAAACTGTCGAAAAAATGGTTTTCATTCCGTTGAAAGACTGCCCCTGCCCTTTGTGCATGAAGGTATGTTAACATTTTTATTTCACTTTCATTATATACAAAAAATCGAAAAAGCAATTAAAATTGGATGAATAATCCTTGGACTTGTTATTTGATACGGTGAATACGATACTGGAGATTCAATTTTGTTTACTATTGGCAAGAATAATGTTTTTTAAAAGGACAAGCCAGTGCCGGTTTAATAGTTTGATATGCCATGAAAGCGGTAAATGGTACTGTTAAACAAGTGCAAAAATGGTAAACGTTTCCAGTGTAAAATATTGAAACTGAAAGTGTCTGTTTAGATTGTGCATCCACAAGGAAAATTACACGCTTAGAGTCCTTATAGCATGTCCTACAAGTAAATCCTCCCTAGAAATCCCTGATGCATATCTACTTGGTACATACACATATTTTACGGAACTCTGTTTCTCAATTGAGTTCCGCCTTAAGAAAGTGTTCTGCTGTAAAAAAACGAGAATTCACTCACTGAATCAGTACACATGTATTGAGAGCAAATCCAGTTGTGTTGGGATGTTTTATCATTTTCGGATCGATACAAACCATTTTTTTCTTTTTACGTAGATGCTCACTTATTTTTAAAAGCCTTTTATCACATTTTTACAGAACATTCCTACGGTTCGCCCAGCGGAAAATTTTGATCCTGAGGCAGATGCCAATGCATTAAAACAAGCGATGCGCGGATGGGGTTGTGACAACGAAGAAGTGATTTCCATTCTCGCCAAGAGGAACTCTAACCAACGAGAGAGGATTGAGGATGCCTACAAGAGCATGTTTGGAAAGGACTTGGTAGATGATCTGAAGGACGAGCTGGGTGGAAATTTTGAACGTGTGGTTGTCGCTCTCATGCACCCTTGGCCGCAGTTTTCAGCCAGGGCAATCAAAAAGGCATGCGAAGGTTTGGGGACCTCAGAGGAGATCCTCATTGACATTCTTTGTACTGCCAATAACTGTCAAATTAAAATGATCGCGGAGGCCTTCAAAGAAGGTACGTGCCAAGATACTCTTTAGCCACAGAACAAGTAGTTATTTTAATTCACTCTTTGTAAGAACAGAATATGTACATAAACTGTATGTAAAATCTGTGCATACGAACTGCTTTGAACATAACACAACCACCATATTGTATGCTAAAGCTATCTAAACGAGTGTCATTCAAACCTATTCTGCTGGTAATTTCTATTAGTCATGCTTATCTTTAAAATATGATGCTATAATACTTTTCGTATTTATACGGGCTTTTTTACAGAGTACGAAGATTCTTTGGAGGACATTTTGGAGAAAGAACTCAGCGATGACTTTAAGCATATGATGATAGCAGTAGCTCAGGGAGCACGACATGAGGATGAAAATGTCAACATGGAAAAAGCAAAGGCTGATGCAGCCGCTCTTCATGAAGCTGGTTCGTTAAAAATTAATTTAATATTAAAGCAATGTCTCGTAGTACCAAAACCCGCATCATCATTACATCGTCAGAGTCTCTGCTTTATTTTTCG
>JAHZMV010003319.1:0-33522 GCA_027743765.1 Coecobrya sp. COE2
GTGGACAATAGTGGACAGCCCATAAGCAATGTATTGCGTCTAATGTAAGCTGTCCATTGTCCACTATCCACTGGACAGTGGACACCGTCCAATGAAAATAGCTTTGTCCATGGACAATTGGATACTCTGCCCTAAATGCAGAAAATTTAAACGGATTTTTGCTTTTAAAACACAGCAATCATGCAAGCATTATTCAGGCACTGAATTTGAATGCTACTCAGTAAATAGTTAAACAAAACGTTTTACAATAAACTTACTTATAATTTTGCTGTAAAAATGATAGTTTGAGTGAAAAGCATAAAAAGCATAAATTTGAGAGCCTAGCAGCATAATTCATCGTAAAAAGCAGCATAAATTGAGTGGCCCTATCGTTACTTCTTATGATAGGTAGGTCTTTTATATTCTACCACAGCTTTTAGATAGCAGCTTTCCCTATTTAGTCACTCTGATTCTACCAATACAGTTGCTCATGTTGGATTCTAAATATTATGTACATAAAATATATCGTAGATCGCAGCTCTTTTTAAATAACATTCACATTTTAAATAGTATATTACATTTTCCGAACTTTTGGGCTGGTCATGATTAGGTAATATTTAAGAAGCATAATGTACAAGGTCAATAAGAACATCCTTCAAATTCGCTTTTAAAGTTATTTTTATTTTTAAATAAAATAAATAGACCATTTATGTTACAAAGTCGTATATGAAGGATTGTTTAAATAAATAAGAGTAAAATCAAACAGAATGAAGTATGATGATAAATTATCATTTTTGTACCGAAGTATCATGTGATACATTTTAATATGCATACATACTGGAATATTATATTATACATGCTTTACTTTTTCATTTCATTGTGTATTATTTTCAACTTTAAATAAAATATTTCTTATACAATACTTAAAATCATTAAAAATCGATCAGAATAAAACCCCTGTCAGTTTATACTCAAGCCAAAAATTTTGGGGCCTTTGTAAGTTAATTTTAGCTAGTTTTAGTTAATTTTCAAATATTTTCTTATCTATATTTTTTAAATTTTGATGTTTAATTCCCTTGTTACCTTAATTTTTTTTAAATAAACTAAAATCAACTAAAATTAACTTACAAATAGCCTAGATTGTACTTTTTGCCCCAAAGCCCCAATTTTGGGGCCAGAATATAGACTGCCTGTTATTTTTAGTTAGCATGCGGGTACAATTTGCTGCTTTTAGTTTGCTGTACAGTTATACTCAATTCGCAAAGCTTCTTTCAATCATTCCCGTTTTATCTTCTCAGCCGGCTTGACAAGATCTCCGAAAATGATATCGGAAAATACATACAAGCTAATTGGCTTCCGCATTTACATCATGCAGCTCAGCTTTATTTCGCCCTATGGCTGGAGCTGGAATTCCAACAGGCTGACAATGGACGTCTCCAAGTTTTCATACTGGAACTGGATTTCCTACTATATCTACCTACTCACTTATGGGATATTCGTAATAATTTCACTCTGGTCCAAACTATCTACTTCAATGGGATCACAGGATGATACATTGACCGACAATGCAAATACAAAGAGTATTACACTCACAGTCCAAAATGCATTTGTTATTGCTGTAGATTTTGCCTATTCTGCCATTATCTTTGTTCTATGTGGGATAGCTTTCAAAGTGAACCAGTCCAGGAGTGAAATTCTCAATTGGATTAATAGCGTAATTGACATGGAAGAAAAAATGTCAGGTTGGTAGTTTTAAAAATTCAAAGGATAAACCGTTTTTTTTAAACTAAAAGTTAATTAATTCTACCTTTGGCATTCCAGCTCAATACGACCATCTCCTTGAAACCAATCCTCTGTTTAAGGCAACCCAAAGGAAAGCCGAAGTTCTTGTTTCCTTCATCGTAGCAATCACTTTGTTCATTCCTCTCTTTTTCCCTGTTGTATTCATGCTCAGTATGGAACCTCTCCACCGATTTTTTGTTGAGGTACTTGAAGTCCATCCCAAACCGGAAGTCAAATTCCTTCCCTTATTTCTCTTTGTTATGTTTTCTATATTGCAATGCTGCAACACTGTCAGCTTCGTTATCATGGCCGCACTTATAAATGCCGAGCATACAAACTTTTGGTTAACCGTTTCCTCACCCGGTAACCCAGCTCCTGGCCAAATAACTCTTAATTTCCCAACTCAGTTGGGAATACTTGACGCGGAAGTTTTGTTGGAAATGTTTCGAAGTCAGCAGATACTCAACAGAATGTGTTTCGAGGCACTTGCATCCCCTTGTGTTTCCTATCATCATGCTGCAATTTTACAGCTTTCGGTTGCAGCAAACTTTTTAATTGTTAAGTATTTTTATACCGTAATTAGAAATCCTGGGTTGTACATTAGCTTCACAGGATCACTTTTACCATACGTTGTGGAATATTTCGAGACAAAATATGTTTCCCGAACGGAAGCGACATCGGTTGCTTTCATTAAACACGCCAAAACTAAGATAAAACCTTTTACAAAAATGACGGAAACGCATTTTAAAAGTGTTATCATTTTGAAGTCATTAAAGTCATGTAAAGGATTGTTGCTTCCGAGCGCTTATCCATTTTCACAGGTGAGACGAGACACCTTTATTACGTTTGTGCATCAAAGTATTGATCATTTGGTTAATGTTTTAGTTATGTAAGTTTAGTTACAAGAAGTAAATTTACAAAGACAGCAGCATTTCAATATTAATTAATAAGTATAGTGTAGGTATTTATAGGTTTATCATAAAGCGAAGATTATAAACTGTATACGCTCTTATCATCAACTCATCAATCAAAATAATATTCAACATTCTATTCCGGTTTACTACCTTGCATTTGCATGCATTTTTTGAGTGAGGATAGAAAAGCGTAGCGGTTAGGAAGATTTTGCCGTTTGTTGGTTTGCACAGTGCAAAATGGCGCTTTTAGTTGCTTGATAAGATGAAGCATGTATGTATAATTAAAATATATGAGTAGATTGGTGTATATTTCTGTTTGAAATGTGCCAGGAAATCCGAAACTCCCGTGGAATTTCATTTCATGTGTGTAATATAAATTTAGATTTAACTATGTATGTACTCATTTTCCCATACAGACTGTACGGTACGGTTGTATAATAGTTGTTTCACTTGATCGCCTCAATATCCCACCTTGCCCCAGAATCGTTCCAAGGCAATGTTTTCAAGGAATAAGAAAGTTTGCTAATACCTATGTGTGTATTGATTATTTTTCAGCTAACCTTTATGACTAATTTGTGTCTAAAATAATAATCATTTTATTCCATCACTTATACGAATTTAACCGATGAAATATTGCTCATGTAACATTTGTACTCAGTGCACTGCAGTGCATATTGGATTTTGTAGCATACTCTACATAGGTTAGGTATATTATATATAATACATAAATATAGTGAAGTTATTTTTCAGTCTAGTACCAAGGGGCAAATTTGCCCCTAAGAAAAGGTCATTTCTTCGTTAATCCATGTCTATATAATAAGCGGTTTTGCCCCAAATTTGTTTTAAACGTTCCCAAGATTGTCTAGCGTTAATAGCATTACATTCGTGGGAATTATAACGTAATAGTTAAACTAATAGTTAATTTAATATCATGTCGTAAATTGTTTCATACGGACAAATTTGCATAATACGGCGGGCATGTTTTGTACAGCAACATTTTTTTTAAATCGGTAGAATATTATTATGAAGAAAAACTGCTTGATTTTCTGAATTCTTCGTTAAATTTTCAGAGTTTGTTATATATATCCCATAATAAAGACCGGCGGGCTGATATAAATGGCGGCGGTGGGCCGGGGATAAATAATGAGCTGGTCGTGATTATGTATGATGAATATAATGTAAGAAACATTATGTACAAGGCTGGCAAGAACGTCTCACATTCGCATCAAAAGTTAGTTACGTAGTTTAATTTAAATTTTAAATAAATCCATGCACGTTACGAAATCAAATCTATGCATTATACAATATTATTAAATACATAATACTAATTTCAATTTTACACTTTTAACTTTTACACTTTAAATAAAATGGACACGAGGAAAAAACCCCAAATTATGTTAATTTTTAGATACAAAAGCAATTCTATTCATTATATGTAATTATACAATCTTATTAAATACTGTTATACAATATTATTAAATAATATTAATTTCAATTATACACTTTAAATAAAATATGGACAGGAGGAAAAACCCAAATTATTTTAAGCTTGAGGGTACAATTTACTGACTTTTGTTAGCTTGTCCAGATGTACTCAGAGCCATAGATTCTTTTACACCGTCCAGTCCAGATCCAGACTTCTTCTCAGCCAGCTTAACAAGATACATTAAAAATGATCTCCGAAAAAACATACAAGCTAATTGGTTATCGCATTTACATCATGCAACTCGGCTTGGTTTCGCCCTACGGCTGGAACTGGGATTCCAACAGGCTGACAATGGACGTTCCCAAATTTTCATACTGGAACTGGATTTCATACTATTTCTACCTGCCCACTTTTGGACTATTTGTGTTAATGTCACTCTGGTCAAAGCTATCTACTACATTGGGATCACAGGATGATACCTTGATGGATCAAGCGAATACGAAAACGAATGAAAACTCAGTTGAAAATGCATTTGTTATGGCTGTAGATTTTGGTTTTTCAGCCATTATCTTTGCACTATGCGGGATAGCATGCAAAATAAACCAGTCCAGGAGTGAAATTCTCGATTGGTTTAATAGCGTGATTGATATGGAAGCAAAAATGTCAGGTTAGTTTTTAAAAAGTTAACGCGTAAACTATTTTTAAAAATTTGACAGTTAATTAATTCTGACATTCCAGCTCAATACGACCATCTTCTTGAAAACACCCCACTGTTTAAGGCAATCCAAAGAAAAACCGAGATGCTTGTTTCCGTCACCGTAGCAATCACTTTGTTCATTCCTCTTTTTTTCCCTATTGTATTCATGCAAAGTATGGAACCTCTCCACCGAGTTTTTGCAGAGGTACTTGAAGTCCATCCCAAACCGGAAGTCAAATTCCTTCCCTTATTTCTTTTCGTAATGTTTTCAATACTACAATGTTGCAACACCGCAAGTCTCATTATTATGACCGGAGTGATATATGCCGAGCATACAAATTTTTGGTTAACCGTTTCCTTTCCCAGTAACCCAACTCCTGGTCAAGCAGCCCTTAATTTTCAAACACAGTTGGGAATACTTGACGCGGAAGTTTTGTTGGAAATGTTTCGAAGGCACCAGATCCTCTACAGAATGTGTTTTGAGGCATTTGCATCTCCATTCGTTTCCTATCATCACGCAGCAATGTTACAGCTTTCGGTTGCAACAAACTTTTTAATTGTCAGATATTTTGATACGGTAATTAGAAATCCTGGATTGTACATTAACTTTGGAGGCTCATTTTTACCATATGTAATTGAATATTTCGAATCAAAATACGTTTCCCGAACGGAAACGATATCGGTTGCTTTCATTAAGCAAGCCAAAACTAAGATAATGCCTTTAACAAAAAGGACAGAAACTCATTTTAAAAGTGTTATCATGTTGAAGTCATTAAAGTCATGTAATGGATTGTTGCTTCCATGTGCTTATCCATTTTCACAAGTTGGACAAGACATGTTTTTCACATTTGTGGATAAAAGTATTGATCATTTGGTTAATATTTTAGTTATGTAAGAGGATATTATGTAGGATAAATCTAATTAAATTAAAGTTTAGTTACAAGATGGAAATCTATAAAGACAGCAGCATTTCAACAGAGTATAGTGTAGGTATTTATTAGGTTATCATGAAAGTGACAATGATAAGCTGTATACACGCTTATCATCAATGTACGATGATTCGTTGGTATTCCACATTCTATTCCGGTTTGACTAGAAAAGCGAAGCGGACTAAAAATACTCTTTCAAGCAAACTGCATCTCATCTCGCTTCAGTCAATTTTTTTAGCTTTTTGGTGTGTAGCAAGCGAGCACGCTACTAGAACAAGTTGTTGGTAATGCTGACCCATATACATCGAACGGACCTGTGGCGCAACGGATAACGCGTCTGACTACGGATCAGAAGATTCCAGGTTCGAATCCTGGCAGGTTCGGTATACTTTTTGCCTTTTTTTACTCCTTGTGGCAAACTTTTTGGTAATGTTGATGATAACCACTTGAATTATTTAGGTGTAATTATTTTTTTTAAATAAAAATTAATAAAAAATTAAATGCGCTAATAATAGTTTTTGAATGTTGTATGGTATGTACTATAGTGTATGATATTTTTGAGATATTATTTTTTATTTTCATGAATGCATTATAAAAGAGTCTACAAGGACAATAGTTTATTCGTAAAGATGGTAAATTTTAATAAAGTTTAAATTTAATTTTTAACAATCATTCATCTAGCATGTAGTGGTATACGTAGAGTTCTATACAAATAAATCGCACTGAATCAAAAATTATTCTCAGAAAATGATAATTCCACACTTTAAAAAGTTAGTCTGACCATATCAATATCTACTTATAAATAAATATTCTCCTCATCCGATGAAAATTCATCCATAATAATCGGCTCGCGATCAGAATCATCATCCTGTATCTCTTCTTGAACTACCGCCGTCTCAACCGGTTTCTTTTCCTCTTCCTTCATTTCAACATCTCTGTTCTTCCGAATAACTAGTTTTATTCTTTGAACCTTTGTTTCTACTGGCTTCTCACTTTCTTCTCTGATATACTGCCATTGTTCCACCTTTTTCCGTCTACTCCTCCTGTCATCCTCCTCATCACTATCGCCCGATTCACTTTTGATGTCGATAACCTCCTCAGCCAAAATCTGAACGTCCAGAAATCCGCTCACATCCAACTTTCCATGAAGGTCTCCTTTCACCACCACCGTGCCCACGCCACTCCCCACAATGTTCCCAACAACATTCCCAAAAACTGTCACGTTTCCCGTGCCATTCATCCTCACATCCCCTGTCACTGTTCCAAAAACCTCAATAAATCCAACCCCTTTCATTAGTATACTTTGGGGGCGACCTTCCACTTTCACGTTGCCCCGTCCTATTTGCACGATATGACCCCCGTCCCCAGCAATCACTTTCTTGTTATCTCCGTTCAAGGTAAAAACTTCACCGGGTTTGGCGATGATCCATTCTGTTTTCGCCTCGACGTCCGATTTCGGTGGGGGTGGGGCCGTTGGCGTCCAATTAACATCAAACATGCTTCTTTTTCTTCCTCCAGGGATTTTAATGAGCGGGTGCGTCATCTCAAAAAATCTTTACCGTTTTTATTTTACAGCACAAGTTCAATAATTTGTTCATACGAATTGAATGATAACTTGAATCTTCATTTCTCATGCGAAGCCTTATCATCTAATGATAAGCATAAATTAGCAATTTACTACTAACAAATTAGCAGTTTCATTAGTGATTTTTATTTATTTAAACCAGCATTCCATCAACGGTCCTTCCAACAATGGAATTATAAAAGGTCGACTTTGTTTCCCGTTTCAAGACAAAGGATCCCCCACACTTGAGGGAGGTAGGCTTTAAGCCTTTCATGGTCACTCGAAGAAGGTGATTTAGTTTTGCATCTTTGTTGACGTCTAGTACTCTTCGTCCAAGCTTGACCAGCATTATCTCTGTATCTTCATGGCATTCCGTGATGTACGGCAAAACCCAAAAAATGACCATGATATCCATCAGTCCACATGTTGGAATTAGCCAGTAAACTGTGATAGGTATATCACCTGCATACCTCAAACTGGCCACGTTGCAGACAACAATGATTATGAAAAATGTACCCATTAGAATCCTAATCCATTCATTTAGCCCGTTTTCCCAGGTACCCAGCGCGATTTGAAATTGGGTGTACCATCGAGAAAATACGGGGATTTGATGGAGATTTCGGAGTCTTTGGAAATATCTCGCTTGCATTTCCAGCCACTGGAATAGAGTGGTAATAATAACAGCATAGCTTCTGGTTCCTTCCACGTAGCAAAAAAGATTGAGGTAGAATCGTATCGGAATTGAGGTCCAATTTGCAAGGTCACAGAGGATAGGAGATGACCCATCGCAAATGTACGGCTGGATACTAAATTGATAAATGTTTTGGAAGGGATCCAGGTCCTTTAGCATGGTAAGTGGTGGAATGAAAATGGGAATTAAGTAAACTGTTCCAGCAGTAATTTTCAGGAATTTGCTAATGTTTCTCCAAATCTCCAGATTTTTTGGGGGATGTGGGGCAAACTGAGATTCAAGTTTGCTTAAAAGTAGCTTCATTCTGGAGAATGCAAGGACCGTGTTTTCCCTGTTCCACCAGAGGACCAATGAACAGCTCCAGATAAAAGTGGCGATAGGCATCATACAAGCCATGTACATGACGCTGGCAAATTGGAAATGGGAGGAGTAAATCAAAGTGTACGCAGCGCCGCCACAACCGCAAAATGCCAACACGAAAAAATTGTTAAAGTGCCATAGCGGATAGTTGGAGTCCGGATTTGTGAAATATTTGCTTGATTTCGGTTTCCATTGCAAAACGCCAGGATACAGGTAACGGTACAGGTTATGTGTATAGGTAACCGCTTCCTCGCAGTATAATTTTTGGAGAGATGAATCCATTTTTGAATCAGTCTGAAAAGTAATTGAAGTAGAGATTTGAGTGATCTGGCTATTTATCAAACCAATCAGATAAGTTATAACTGTGTCTGGTGGCGGTTGTGTGGCCCGTGCCATTTTAGAGAATCGTTTCAATGATTCATTTGTATTTACAGACATATTATTCAACTCACACGTCTATGATTATGAAATTTTCCATGCAATCTGACAGTCCAAAGTATTTTAGTAGCTTCATAAATATTGGTTTTGGCAAATATTTTATTCCTTCTTGTTAGTCAAGGCGTTTACTCCCCAGGCTGGCGAATGGTCTCTACAGGAGCTCGAGAAAAATAGCCTCCCTGGAAGCTAAATTATGATGGGGGAGGTTTTATTATGTGCATTTTTAATTTTGAGATTTCCAAATTGAAGTTTGTTTTAATTTGTGGGGTAAGACAAGGAAGACTTTTTCAGATAGCCTGGAAAGAACCTTCGGAAATTATAGCTTTTGGAAAGGCCAGTCCAGACGCTATTTTTTTGTTAAGAGCTCCTGGAGAGACGATTGGCTAGCCTGGGGAGAAAACGTGACAAATGACAAACAAAAATCGCGTAATGTCATTCATGTCATGTCTGCGTCTTACGTCAACTCTACTCTAAAATTAACTAAAATACATAACATTTCTGTTGTAAATACAAACGCCAAACAACTAACTAAAAATAATAAGCATTTTAATATATTATATTTAGCAGAATCATTAGCATTGCAGTAATAATGGTTTAATTATTAATTTCATTACATTATGAAACATGATGATTCTGAGCAATACACACTGTAATACAGTGACTGTATCTAGATACAGTTGGTAGTGTTCGAAGAGAAAGGGATATTAATTAAATTACATTACGATTTAGTGACAGGTCTAATGTTTTATGAATAATTTTGATGGAACAAGAAAACACATTACCAAAGAGCATAACTACATCTAATATTAATACAATATTTTGTGGCTTACGCAATTGGTTGAATACCTGTACGGTATTTTTAGTATAATTATAATTAAGGTTGTTGCTGCTGCTGCTGTTTTTACTCCCTTCTTTTAGCTATTCTAAATTCGTTTCAAATAGTTTCAAGTTTAATTATATTTTTACCAATGATTTTGTTCGAAACGAAGCAATTTTTAGCATGCAACGGTGCAAACAAACACTTTATATACCTATGTGACATACAAGACTGGGATTTGACGATGACTGAAAGGCAGACACAATGTCTGACGTCTGCTGAGACACTAGATGCCTTTTCAACATTGAAAGATCAATAGTTTTGTTAGTAAATTTATAATTCTGTGTAAAAAATTAATAAACCAAATTCCGATAGTCTGCATGCAAATGTGCCATGTGCTAAAATTATTGCTATGAAATTTGAAGCCAATTACCGTCCATTATTCATTAGTGTTGTTTGCACCTGTTTCAAAGGTGTATAATATGCTTTTGCATTTTGATGCCAATATTCCTCATATTCATCAGCAATTACAAAAATGATGAAAATCATTCACATGATTTGTGGATATACCAATTAGACTCATGATGTAAAAAACGTTGTTTATATTTAGTTAATTTATAATAGCTTACCTAGTTAACATTAAAAACTTATATTTCTGAAATATAAATATTTATTTTATTTTTTAGGTAATACTTTATTATACTCATAACAAGATTAAATAGGTAAATTGTACTTGTAACAGTATTTAAGTATGTAAGTATTTTAATTAACTTTGATTAGAAAATATTATATCAGCACAGCACAATATTTATAACATATTATACAAATAAACATAGTTTTAAATGACTAAGTTTACAAGGGCAGTATTTTTAGAACAATTGGGTTACATACGAACATTTAAAAAAAGATAATTTCACACACTATTAAATAGCCTTTACATTTTCCGCATCCTCTTCCTTAACAATAATAGCCTCAGTAGTATCACCTTCGCCCCCTGTTGGAATCTCCTCTCCAATTTTTTCTTCAACGACATCTTGACCTTGATTGGTGACCCCCACGGGCACTGGACTCTTGCCCATAGTAGCAATACTGTTTATATAACTAAACAGCTTCCCAAACTTCTCCAAGCTGTCAGCATCGTTCATTTGTTCATTCCAAATCCTATCCACGTCATTCCCCATTGCTGCTGCTGCATCATCACCCCCTTCACCACCAAGTGTTCCAGGCGAATATTTCCCACTGGCCATATTCTCCAAATAATTTTCTAATCCAGCATCCTCCTCGTCCTCATCATCTTCTTCCTCGTCTTCAGCAATTATTTCTAGATTAGCCGCTTCCTCCTCCCCGGTTGGCTGAGGTTGTAACTTCTTCAGTTCTTGGAGCCTCTTATCCCACATCCCTTTCGCCATCTCGATCACTTCCTCACGCTTCTCGTCACTCATTTTCACTTCCGGTTCTGGAACAAACGTCTTTCCCTCCTTGTTAACAGCGTGGGGAAATCCATTCCTCCATTCGTACAAGTCCAGCTCAGGGTACACTCCACTGGCCTGGGCAACATCACACCAGAACTGGATATCACTGGAAAAAATTAAAAAGTTAAACCATTTAAAAAATATAATTATTCATTAAAAATCTCTTTTTTAATACAAAGTTTTAGACTTTTACAATGGCTTACCCATGAACTCGACGCATGGTTTGCAGCACAAAAGTTCCAAAGTTGTTCACACTCCCGAACCCAAATTCATTTTGCAGCTTCATCCACTCAATCCGGTTGAAGACGCCAATGTAAATGTTTCCATTTCTCCCTTTACTCTTCTTCTTCCTCGATGAACCCTTCCCGTTTCCTGACTCATCCGAACCATCTTCGTTTATTTCTGTATCCGCATTTTCATCCTCGTCTTCCGGCTCCTTTTTTATCTTCAATTCAATCGCCTTTGACTTGGACTTTCCAGATTTTGTATTTCCAGCTCCAGGCATTTTCATTAGTTTCGGCATTTGTAGCTTTAATGGGGGTACTAGAGGCTGAGCCGTAGGATCCTTAGGTCCTTCAGAAGTTTCTTCTGGAATTTCCGTACCAGCAGCGTTTGCTGTTGCAGGTGCCTGCTTTCCCTTTTTGGGTTTGAAGGATCCAAAAGTTACTGCTGGCTTTTTCCTGGGCTGACTTGGCTTTCTTGGTTTCACTGGCTTATCAGCTTCATTGTCAAGGGCTTCAGGTGTGGTGTTTGCCTCTGACGGATTGGAAGTTCCGGCTGTTGTACCGTCAACAGTTCCTGTGGCAGGTGCTGTAGGAGCAGGAGCCTTCTTCTTTGGTTTGGGAGTGTACTTCTTCTTCTTCTTTGGTGGTTGCGGTTCCACAAAAGTGCTGGCAGCACTTTGTACTTCCAATGGTTGTGCAGCTTCTGGAACTGCTACTGCATTTGGAACAGGGTCTTGAGAAAGGGTGGTGGTTTTGGCAGCCACCGTTGCTGCAGACATGCTTGAACGTTTCCGAGTCATTATTTTCATTTCTGGAGTGATTGGCGCAGGGGGAACTGGAGAAAGTATCGGCTGAATCCCTACAGGGGCAGGATTAACGGTTGGACTCGGTTGTTGCTCGGGTATTTCTTGAGTTTCCATTTCAGTTATCGGAACAGGAGCCGTGTTGAGGGCGACAGGGGAGGTCGTTAGTTTTGGGGGTGATGTTGCCGTTGCTTCTTCCATTGTTACTGGAGGAGCTGGTGTTAGTGGGGGTGGTGGTGGCAAAGGCGACTTTGGTGACGACGAAACCAAAGCCTCCCCAGGAACTTGGGCAAAATCACTTCTCGTCGTTAAATCGGTAGCAATTGGGCTTGCCATTGGAAGAGGGAGATCCATCAGAAAAAATAATTAAACTTCGCCTTAAAGGCAGTGGAATGTAATTAAATTCTAAATCAGCTAATTTTAAAATTAACCCAGAACAAAAAAGTTAAATTATGAATCTCACTGCAGAAACAAAAATCTGTATAATTTTTTAGTATTTTTTAGACAAAAAACAATGAACAGCTTTTGGAAGTAATATCGGTTACGTTAGCAACCCTATAATTTTACCCTAGATACTAACTTAATGAACGTGACACAAAGTAAAAGCGTCTGACACATCAGCACTGAAAAACCGTACAAAAAACGCTTTTTTTACAATAGTTACTTATCTCAATCTTTTAACACGGTACCATCCATGATACAACTAACAATGCTTTTAATTCCTCCACCCACGTCCGGTGGAGAAAATAATGTTCTTGTGCTTTGTAACCGAATTCGAAACGCTGTATAACGGCCATTTGAATGGTGAACAGGAACGAGGTAGATTTCATCCGCAACGCGAGGTGAATTGAGATAGACAAGTAGCCAAGAAATTATTGGAAGCTTGTTGTATGTGATGACAAGGTACTGAAGCAGTCTTTCCATGAGAAGTACTGGAACACGAAGCTGTATTGGAAATTGAAAAAATTATTGTTAAATTCAAAAAATAAAGTGAATTTAAAAAAATAATTTTAGATGGGTTTACAAAGACAAATCCTGTGTAGTAGACCATGGTCGTTGGGAAGAGAAAAATTAAAATGACAAATCCAAACGAACTCAGGAACAGCTCGGGAGTAGTTAGTTGAACAGAGTCGATACGATTTCGGAGTGGATTATATTTTCTTCCAAAGAAAACACGACATAAAGCTTTGATTGCTGTTGTTTGGAGGGAATATAACCTAATAAATGTTAATTAAAAACACATTTTTAATTAGTTATATTGCATCGACTTAAATGTAAGCTTAATAATATTTTTAATTAAAGGTGGTTTACCGAGTAGCATAAATGTATAAACAATACACATGAAATGTCGCCAAACTGAGAAGATCCTTCAGAAGACTGACTTGAATGGTAGCACCGAGCACTCCAAAGTATTGGATGGTGTATAAAATCACAGCAAAAATGGGTTCCAAAATACCTGTTAGGAAACAAGAATTACAGACAATTAAGTTTTATGTCATGTTCATCTCAAGATATTTTTTTAAATAAGTAATTTACCAATATAATTAGCCCACAAGTGAATATGGTATGAGAAGAATCTCCAGTAAAGTGAATTCAAATTAGGATTCAGTTTCAATCCCGCAGGTGCTCCACGTAACCACTTTAACAAATGATTAAGCTTCACCAGCATCTGATCCACTGTGGTATGAAGAAGACCCATCATGTTTGGAAACTGAAGCAAGTAGTTAGTTATCAAATAGCCAATAAATGAGTCCACAATCAACAAGAACAAAAAGTTGAGTACTGGAAGCAACGGATAATTCCGGAAGAGTGTTCCAATTAAAATGGTAACTTTATGGATGATCTGCTGCAGGCCAGAGCTTCTTGTGGAAATAAAATTTAACATTGGATTCCGAACGATAAAGGAAGATGACGGTATTTTCGAACACGCATGCAAGTCTTGATGATCCAAAGGAACGTTGGAAAACGCAGGATGGAAATGACGTTGATTTTTATGAAATCCTTCTTGAATATAGGCCAGTCCATTCAAAACAACTTGTGGTAATCCTAATGGATATCCATCAGGTACTTTCCATCTTTGGAACTCTTCCGGGTCATAATAAAATAGTATAAGGCGATTTGACCCCGAATTAAAATTTTGTCCCCTCCACCTCACAAATTTAACGGGCAATTTATCCCCTTCTTCCCTCCATTGGAAACACAGAAACACTGGACAAGCACCTTCCTCCATCTCATCTTCACCAATTCCATTGGAACTTGCAAAATTTTCTCTGGTCACCTTCCCAATCACCTGTAGATTCCCCCAGCCACTAGGACGGTCCTTAAAACTTTGTACTGAGGTCACTCCAACAATGTTCACCGCAAAAACCGCCTTTCTGTGGTCCCTCCTTAAATCCTCACTGGAAGACAACTCTGGAAATTCCGTTAGTCTTGGAGAAGTTACTTCACTGTTGTCACTTGACATCCTCATTCTCGCCCCACTTTGTCTTCTTGTCATCACTCCAGAAGATTCCATCTCCTCCCCTCCTCCCACCGATGACCCTCCCCCACCCCGTTGCTTATTACTTTTCCCCGGCTTCCCCTGCTTCACCTCCCATTGTCCAAGGACCACACAGTCAGGTTCCTCCGGGTTATCATTAAAGTAGCCTTTTAATGACGGGCTAAATGTTGTTGGTAAATACACATGACTAATTGGCAACGTCCCTTGGGAAAAACAGGTTACATCATAAAATCCCATGATTAATTGATGGCACTATTAACACTGGATTCATTACACAAAAGTAAATTACAATTAGTTAATTATTTTTTTTCTTGTAAAAATAATTTTTGTACTGTCACTTGATGTAAACAGAGAGGAAGACGGTGTTTGTCAGCTATTCCCCCGTCAGCATTGCATCAAATTGGGGCAATCTGCGCCACGAACAAAGTGAGTCATTTGGCGTCCAGTGTTGGCGTCACACTTCGGTTTACCCCAAGTAGCCAAGGAACTCCATTTTTTCTGGGGCACTGTAAATAGTTCGAGAAATAATGATTAGTTAACTAATTACGGTTTAAATTTAATCTCCATTTTTATGTCCATTTTTAGAGTAGGAATTCATATGTTAAAATCTTGTAAAATTCATTGTCAAAATTTTTAATTGCGCACAGTATTTAACTTACAATTAGTCTGGAAATATGGAGTCTGTAGTTAGCAAAATTATCCAATTGGATGTAGAAATTTCTGGTTTACGAGAAGAGCTCTGGAGGATAACGGAAAAGTGTACTCCTGGAAGAGTGGTCAACTTTACAGAGAGACAGCGTCAATTTAACTTGGAAAGGGAAATTATCCAGAAAAGAACGGTCCTTAATTACATTCTGCAAGGATCCTTACGGCCATTTTACTTTAATGTTTTGCCATTAGAGGTGAGTTAAATCCCAAACTAAACTAAAGCGTTAATTTAATAGCTTTAGTTGGTTAATTAGCATATAATTTTTTAATTGCAGATGCTAGCCGAAATTTTTGGCCATGTTGAAGACCCACAAGATAAGCTTATTTTGCTCCAGACGTTCCCTGTAATTGACCAGTTGATGCATTGGAATGAAATTGAACTCCAGTTTCATTTAGTAAAAAGCAATTAAACTTTTTTATGACCTTTTCTCCCCTGGAATTAATTATTTTAATTAAAATACAAATAATTAATTTTTTACAGGCTTATCCTCTAGTGCACCCTCTCATTTGCCATGACTGGAGAAACAGCTTCAATCTCTGTCAAGTGAGCCCCTCCTTCCAGCACACAGTTTTGGAATATTTCGAACGCGGAACTCAGGAAGCCAGTCGAGACCTTCATTCTCCGTGGTGTCCAATGCGGAATTTAATTAAAATCTACAATTTTAGTCATGAGCAAGATGACCTTGCTGAAGCTGTCCAAGAGGTGGAAACCAAAGACTACCTGGAATGCCCATGGATGGTAAATATGCCGTTCCTATTTGGCGTCTCATTTACCGGAGCTATTCCCAACGGAGTACCTCAAAATTTACACCAAATCCGGACCTTTTTGGAGGTATACGGGGCCAGACTGTGGGCGTCTGAATTTTTGTTTCTCCTCCGCAGAATATTTCCAGGGGATGACGATGACGAGGAAGATGACGTAGACGAAGGTCAACTTTTCCAGGATGCTGTTGCCACCATACATGGCTTTCTGGAGATGACGCCAAATCTCAGATTTTTAAATCTCTGGGGAATGAATCTGCTAAACCTCGGAATAAATTTCCAGTTCCCCCGTCACCTCTTCAATCTTCCTCATCTGAAAACCTTCACTGTTGACATTTCTTCATCACTCGCCCAAAGTATCAACGTAAACCTTCCAAGTTTGGAATGCTGCCAACTGTTCCGTTCCGAAAGCGTGCCTTTATCCTTCCAAAATTTTTACTGGGCTTGTCCACTGAAGCTGATAAGCTTGGTAATGGACTGGAGAAATGCAGTTCCCGTTCCTGATTTGCTGTTTCTACTAAACCATTATAATGAAACTCTGGAAAAGTTGAATGTTGTTTATCTGCACATAATGCACCAAGAAAGTCAACTAATGATTGACCATCCAGAGTGGATAATTGGAATTAATTTGCCAAGACTAAACTACCTCAGACTGGATGGGTACTTTGGAAAATTAGACTTTTTGTTGGTGTTGCCTGCGCTGGAATCCCTTCTATTGGCTGACTGCATACCAACAGCTCATCCTCCAAATTTTCTTCTAATTCCATGGACAAAAGCCACCCGTTTTGACACAAACATTTGGTATCACCTTCTCAAATTAAAGTATATTCATGTCAGTAATGCGGGACAAAATGAATGGTTTTCCGTGAGACGAAGAGAACATCAAGATTATCTCGAACAATCACACAGTTTCCCGTACAATTTATTACAATATTTGCCGTTTTACAATTAAAAACGTCTCATATTCAAAACTATACAACAGGTCAAAGGTCAAATTGATAAGCCTTTTATTTCTACAATAACTATATTTAATTATAATTTTATTTTGTAAATTAATTTGATTGTATTGAAAAAATACTAAAGAACACAATAATTAAGTTCATTAAATCTACGCTGAGGGATTAGCATCAGAAAAGGAATTCATTAAAAGCCCTTGCAATTGATCACACAACTCAAAGTTGGTTTTGAATCCAGCTTGAATTTCTTCCTGAACCCGAACAACTTCTCGAATTCTGTCCCTGAATATCTTAGCCTTGGCAGATTTTCCAGCCCTGTCATTCTGATGATTATCCTGAATATTTCCAACAACCACAGGAACCGTAAATACCTTTAATGTTTGAGTGATTTGACCCAGTTGCAGTTTAAATTTGCGAACCGCTTCAACCAAGCCTTGTTCGGCGAATGCCAACTTTTCTTGCAACTTGCGAATATCCTTGGATAGGATTTCGGGTTGGATGTAGGAAGTGATTGCTTGTTTGTACCAGTCGGAAACCACAGAGTTTAGGGAAGAAAGATTGAGCAGGCACTCGGTTTGCAGGCGCTCCATTTTCATCATCGTTTGAATCATTTTGGTTCGCTCAATTAGGTGAATACACTCTTCTTCGGCTAAAGGAGCGCGTCTTCGTTGACGCTGAGCACTTCCGGTTGAAGGGATATCTCCAGTGAACTCGGCGTAGGATTGGTCAATGGAAGACACAAGAGTTGTGGAAATCCTTTCCGTGCGAAGGAAATCACTGACACCCTGATTAAAAGATAATTAATTATTAAACATGTGTAAGCTTTTAAATTTAATTATTGTTACAATTAGGACTTACTTTAACTTTGGCAGAAGACTTTTCCCAGGAATTCATCAAAAACCGATTTTGCACCCTACTTCCCAATAAGGCGTCAATGGAAGGCTTTAGTTGAGTTAGCATATTTTGCAACTTTTGGAACTCTTTGAACTGAACAGAGTAAATGGCATTGAGTTGCTTAACGCTCTCATGGAAAGTTATTCCCTCCTCCATTGCATCTTGTTGACCACTGGTGGAATCGTTAACGTCTTCCGGGATAAGTTTTGCAAACTCAACGGATAAAGAGTGGAAGCATTCCATCATGTCAAATTGGTTTTTCATGGATTGGACAGCTTTACAGACAAGAGTATTCTCTTTGGAACAAGCAGTTAGTTGAGCGGCAACAACTTGACTGATGGATAAAACCGAGTAGTCGATCAATTTAACTTTATGACAACAAGAGTGAATCTGTTTGTTGATGAAGTTGGCTAGTAAGCAATTATGCGTGGCAATGTCCGCGTCACGGTTGAAATCCACGGTGTTTGGAAAGGGTAATTTCTTTAAGGCAATTTTGTGATGTTTGCAAGAGACTTCGGTGTCACTGCGACTGCAAAGGATTACCGGAGTTGTGTCGCTTGTTTGGGGGAGCTTGGAACAAATCTGGCCTTCCACGTTGTCCAACATGGTGGCCAGGGTGCAGTCTTTAAAGAGCAAAATTTGGTCTTCGGGAAGAACACTCGTGTTTTCTTGGATTCGGGTTGTTAAATTGGCATAATTTTGGGTTTTCATGGGGTCCACGTAAACTCGAAGAAGTTGCAGCTTGTTGAAGTAGAATAAGTGGAGTTTCTTCATTTTTAGGAAGTCTCCCACTTTCCTGAAGTAGGATTCAAAGGACAGCTTTTTTCGGGGATCGACTTCCATTAGACCGGCGAGGAGGGAACAGAGAAATATTTTGAGGTCGTGGCTTAACATGCAGCTTTTGGGGAGTTTGTCTTGATACACAATTTCTTCAGTATCTTTTTTCTGATAAGCGGAAATCACTCCCGAGTCCTTTTTTGTGGTCATTATGTGCATCACTTTGCGGTTTTTTCTGCCGTTAATTGGGCGAAAAGGTAACACTCCAGTGGCGACATGGTACCTTTAATTTTGAAAAAAATAATTAGCACTTAAACTAGCATCAATTAAAGTAATTATTACTGTAAGTCTGAAGGATTTACAGGGTGGCTCCAATGGACCAGAGGTCAGTAGATGGCGAAAATTTCTTTGTTGGAATTCCCGCTCCTGGTAACAGTCTTTGCTCATAACTGCATTAATTAAAGGTACAGTAAAACGTTACACCTTCCAATTAAAATTAAACATGATTAAAAATATATAATGTACTCACACCAGTACTTTCAACGGGCGATCCCTCCGATGACCCCCTCCATTCCTCTCCTCCTCATACCCCAAAAGCCTGACAATGTTTTCATGATTAATCCGTTTGCAAACTTCAATCTCCCGCTTTTCAATTTCTTCTGAGACGGTTACATTGGAATGTGGAATTTTAACTGCGACAGGTTCCCCAGTAACTTTGTCTATTCCACGGTATACCGTTCCAAAACTGCCACGACCCAGTTCCTCCGACTCGGAAGTGTACCACAGGAAATGGCTGGATTCCCGGAAAGACATCATTTTTAAAAAGTTTCCAATAATCTTGCAAGCATTTAAGGAATTCTGTTTTACATGTACAATAGAAGAATATATTTAATTATTTGTTAAAATGCATTTTTTTTGTTTCCAAAAACCTTAAATGATGACAAACTATACAAACCTTACCTTTGGAAATAGCTTGTCAGGCCCCACTAAAGAGATAATTAATCTTTCGCATTTAAACTAAATCGTTATCTTTTTAATCATTCATATAAAGTGCATTAAACACTTTGAGACTACAGACACAATGACAAGTGAAGGTGAACAAAACAACCAAGTTTATTTAACTTTAACTATAATTATCTTTTATCATTGCACACAAAAATGTCAGTCATCTTATCACAGTGAGTCACCACGAGTTTTTGGAACGCCAAAAAAACGAATATTTTTACGCCTTTTTCGTTGACGTACATTAGAGTGCAATGATATGGTATGCCACTATACTGCACTTAAATTTAAGCAAGTTTAACTAAATACAACTTGTTGATCTGCTGAGTAGAGAGTGTAGAGTTATCCTTTCCACAAAAAAAATCTCCAGAAAAGAAGTCCAAAAGACTCCACAGAGATTCCAATGAAAACAACACAGAAAGGATGCACTTTACATGCAGCTGTGAAGCATGCGAGCATTTCCAAGTGACATTCATTTTTTATGGAAATGTTGTAAATTTGGAGTTAATTGAAGTTAAATGACTTTAATGACTGTGATAATTGTATTGATGGATGACTGAAGTGAGATGGGTGCAAAATATTGTGGATGCTTTTTTATAACGTGATGCATGAATGCCACCTTAAAACTAGATGAGCTTTTATTATTATGGCTTGAGTGATGCTGATGATGATGATGTTTTGCATGAGTTGTTTCTTTGTTTGGTTTATTGAGCATTTTTTTCTTATAGAATGGATGGGTTTTAGTTTAGTTAGTTAAATGACTAATTAATATTACTCATTCATCTAATTGCCTGTATGAAACTACATAGAAATGTTATCGTAGTCCAGGAAAAACTGATTTCTGGACTGTGGAATTTTTGGGGCACTGTGAGACAAAAGTTATGAAAAATGAATATTTTATGAGAAAGTATGCATTTTGTGGGCAAAAAATGGTTTATTCCGTTATATTTAATTGAATATGTTCATGTGAAGGTCACTTTTTAATTTGACAGTTAGAAAATAAATTAGCCAGAAAATGAATGTGGGAAATGTTGAGAGGATAGTTCAGCTTGATTTGCATATTTCACGGTTACTTGATGACCTGACATTGGATGAAACAGAGAAAATTAAAGTAGTTGAGTCATCTCGATTAAAGAGGCAGGTGGATAATTTTAAGGAAATTCGGCAGTTGCGAGCAAAGCTTCATTATGTACTTCAAGGTTATCCGAAGCCATTTCATTTTCATCGGCTACCTTTGGAGGTTAAATAAACTTATTTTCTCCGCAGTAGGTTAATTTTTATGCCATTGGTATTGATGGTCGGTTACTGAAAACTAGGCGTATTTTCAGGTGCTTGAACAAATATTCAAACAGGTTAAGGATCCTAAGGATAAACTAACGCTAATCCGAACATTTCCTGTGGTTAGCCAACTGATGCATTGGGATGAAGGAACGTTACAGTTCCAATCAGTATGCTTGCAAAATTAAAGTATTTTTACTTCCAATTTAAATATCGAATTAATTATCTTAACTTGTATTTTTTTCATTTTCATTCCAGACGTATGAACTAATTTATCCTTTGATTCGCCGTGAGCCTTTGCTTCTCTTGAAACTTTGCCAAGTGTCTCCCTCCTTCCAACAAACTGTGTTGAATGAATACGAAAACACAATTTCTCGCGGTGTTCCACGAACGCATTTCAGGATGTACCAATTTTCTGAGGAAGACGACATCTTGGAACTCACTCGTTTCCTTAATGAACTTGAAAATATAGACTACCTACAGGTTCCATGGATAAGGGAAATCCCGTGCCTTTTTGGAGTGCGTTTTCGAGCCAGTATGGATTCCTTTGGGAGGAATCAACCAACTGACCAGCTACAACTTCAAGGATTTTTGGACCGGTATGGAGGAAAAGTTTGGAAAATGACTATGCAAATCTGTAATTCTGAACCAATAGGAGGGGAAGTGGGAAATGTAGCTAATCAAGCCCTTACCGTTGAAGAGGTGCTTGATATTATTAACGGATTTCTGATGAAAACTCCAAATCTTCGACATTTGACATTAACCACAGCTCCAGGCACTCGTATACTGGAGCCACCAGAAGAAAATCAACTTCCGCAACGTCCCCTGCCTCATCTTCCGAATCTGAAGAATCTCGACTCTTATCTTACCCCAGTATTGACATCAGTCCTACTTAAAGTATACGGGGATTCTTTGAAGCAATTACTTTTGTTCCGGAAATCCCCAAAAAATGTTGGATTCAATATGAAACGATTGGAAACGTATACATTCGCTTATCCTCGAAATATTCAGAACTTCATCAAAAATGTCTTATCCGACTGCCCTCTGAAGGAGATCAGGATAACAATGAATTTGGCTCTGCAGCGTCGCACCAACATTTTGGAATTGCTTATCAAACTTAGTCATTTTGCCAATACATTGGAATCCGTGGCGGTTGCATTTTCCGGGGAAAATTCAGAGGAGGACCGGGTCATGCATGAAAATCGGGGATTAATGCTTCAAGTTAATTTACCAAAGGTGAACCGCTTCATTATTTTTAACTACTTTGGTGGAATGGATTTCTTGTTAAGTTTCACCTCTTTGAAAGGATTTAGCATTGCTGACTGCAAGGAAGGTACTGGGGATGGGGCCAGTTTTCTGAAAATTCCAAGAGATGAAGGGAACAAATATAAAGGAAACGTTTGGAAGTATCTTTCCAAGTTGATTTACTTTTCGGTTTCCAGTAGATTGACCAACGGCGAAACAAGGAAGTTTGAAATCTCACGATATGAATATGAGTTACATCAGAAGATGATGAGTCGGTTGACAAAATAAATAATTCTACAGTAGATACTCACGTAACTAATTATTTTGTACGCTTATTTATACTTTTTCAAAAAAATATCAATGCAATGTGAAAAGATGGTTGAGCTTCGAATGAAATTATTTTCATGTTAATTTTTACTTACAAAACTGATTAAAGTGCATGTAATACATAAACTACTATAAAATGTAGATAAATAATTACTTGAATTGGTTCTTTTATTTGGCTTATGGAATTTTCTGATTATAGAATAAGGCTTGCTTATGGCTTGCAATACATCTTATATTATGCATGTGTACAAAACAGAGTGAAACTTCTTTGTTTTTGGCTACTAATCCAAAAAAACGTTTGAATTTTTAAGTAAAAGTGGGATTAGCTAACGGAAATTAAAATTCATTTGTAAGCAGGAGACAATACTTAATCTCACTTCTTTGTAATTTTGCAGAAAACAGTGTTAGGTAAGTTAGGCGTCTGGAAAGAAAGAATTTGATAATCTACTTTATCAACCTTGCGTAATATGTAATATAGATGGATTTTATACGATTTGCATTAATTAGTTGGCTCCGGTGAAAATACAAAACTCACGAAAGAATGGATAGAGGTTGATTCGAAATTTATTAATTTATTTTTCACCTCTCTCCAGGGAAAACCTAATGGAAAAAAACCACTTCAAATTAAACTTTGCCATATTTTCCATCATAAATCAGACTAGAGGACGTAGTATCCAGAAAATTAAACTGATTTATTATTCAGCACTGCTTTTTCATGACCACCACATAACTTTACATTCATTTTCATATTCATATAACTAACATAAATTGTAACAGAAATTTTCATTTTTATATACCTATTATTTTCATTCTTCTGTGAACCAAATATATTTCAAGCCATATTTTTATGCTCCTGTCCAGAAAATTAAATTAATTTAGGAAACCATAAAATATTAGTGGAAAGTTTTTCCACTAATTAGCTTTTTCCACTAAGCTAAAAGCAATGTGACCGTCATGTCCACAATTTCTTGCATAGTTGACAAAATGGTAGACTCGCCCAGGCAAAAGAAACTTCCAATTTTCACCCTGGGTGGAAAACAAGAAGTTAAAACTTTTTTATTTCTTTTGCCCTTCAACTCTGTCTTCCAAAACCAAAAAAACTTTTCAAAGTCAAAGCAAATGACTAAAGCAAAAGCATGAAATGTAATTGTATTCGCAATCACAGCGACATCAACCACGGCCAACATTCCTAACAAGGCGGGTGGCAATTCGTTGTATAACTTGACGCATGCAAATGTAGTGACCACGTTGATAACGTAAGCGGTGAGGATCAAAGTTGGATAAAAGATGTATCCAAATTGCATCCCGGATTCCCAAGTTATATAGGCTCGTTTGTAGATTTTTACAGCTTTGCTGAATCTTAAGGGAACAATAGTGACCTGTTGTTCGGAATCAACTGGAGTAATTTGTTGTTTGATTTTTCTTTCGATGAAAGTCGGTTTCAGGCTTAGTCCTGCCTCAAATACTAACATGAGGAGGGACATGAGTGTGGTGAGAATGGGAATCATGGCGAAAAATGCAATCAGGATGAAGTACAAAGCACAGAGTATGATTTCAGTTATTTTGTTGGACATTATAATTTTAGGGAGCCAAAATCGGAGAATGCTGTGTACAACTGTGTTGTTGAATATGAATGGGAGGGCACTTAGGGTCACGGGGAAAATGAGACAGATTCCGACTAGCGAGTAGAGCATGATTGTTTCAAAGTCCAGTTTGTTTTCTGAAATGCAATTTTAAAGAAAATATAAGCTTTACAATTTTTATAAAAAGTTTCCAGATTTAAATATTTTGGTACCTTGCAAGTTCAGGTCCTTGGCAGCCATGTACTGATTCAGAAAGAATGTAACGCAATGCCTTCTCTTGTAAAAACTCCAACAACAACAAGTCTGCAAGGTTGTACAAGCCCAGATAAGTAAGTCCAAAACAAAGTCGATAAAAGACAGTTCCGTTTCATCACTTTGCAGGTAATGAAACATGCGGAAGATGGAAACAAACCAGACTTGGACAACTTGGCTGTTTGTCAGCCAGTATTTGAGACATCTCGTGTAATTTCCCACGAATTGTTTCGTCTCCACATCGAAAATTATTCGACAGGGCATGATTTTCTGGAGGAATTGAAACGCTCGGAGAAAGGCAACCCACATTTTTTTCGGTTTTCTGGAACTTCCAACGGAAGAGTGAAGGATTGAAGGGAATTATTTGACGAATGATAAAATTCATGGCTTTGAAACCGTTTTTCCAGGTGGAAAAAGAGAAATATATTGATTAATGTTTTTATTTACCTATGTATATATATATCTTTATACGGTTTCGTATCTTGGAAAAGCTACATGAATTTCGTAGGTGTTAGCAAATAACACCTACATTCACATTCATATTACCTATATACACAAACGAATGAAAACAATATTTCCTCAAACTATAATCCGGACGGTAAAAATTAATTAAATAATTCTTCAGCAATATTCCAATGTGCATTTTGTATACATACTTATTATTATATAGTTTCGTCAGAATACACAAAAAATATTCCTTATAATGAATTCCTTATGACGCTGAAAGGGCGTCTATCATGCATTTTGGAACTACACGACACTATGAAGAGTTTGTCTGCCTTAAAGACAGGATTTTTTGAAGAGTTAATGCTATCCGGTAGGTAAATATAAATAGCAAATCAATCCACGTTAAAATCCTCTGACGGCATTCCCTATATTTTATAACTTAATTATTGTAGGTAGGTATCTAGAAACTGGAATCGTAATTTGTAATTACTGAAGCCAAGGATTAGTAGTACAGACAGGAGACAGTATTAGTATTTCTGAATATAACTTGCTTAAGTTACATTAGAGATTTTGTGGCACTGACGCATAATCGGTGATTAAAATATAGAAAATATGTACATCTGCCTACCTATTTTTCTACCTTCTCTATAAAATGATTTGATTACCTATTATGCAGTGGCGTAACGAAGGGGGTGGGGCATAGGGGGCAACTTCCTCCCTTGGGGACCGGCTTTAGGATTAGCATATATTAAGGGGAGCGGCAAGCTTTAAAATTACTTTTATCAAATTGCCCCAGAAATTAATTTTCTTTACTTTCTAATAAGCTTAATAATAATTAATTATTTTATGTACGTATATACGTACAATATATCTGAGCACTATTTCTAAACTAACTTAAATCTAGAAAATCCTAATATTATTTAAATTAGAAAGGTTAGCATTTATTTAAGCTAACAGCAACGTAACCGTCATGTCTACAACTTCATTAACCGTTGACAGAATGGTAGACTCTTCAAGGCAAAAGAAGCTACCAATTTTCACCCTTGGTGTGATACAAGCCCTCAAAATACTATTCCTTTTACTTTTCAATTCTGTTTTCCAAAACCAAAAATACTTTTCAAAGTCACAGCAAATGACCAACGCGAACGCCTGAAATGTAACGGTATTTGCCAGCACAGCGATATCAATCGTAGCCAACATTCCTATCATCAAAGGAGGCAGTTCATTGTACAGCTTGATACATGCAAATGTTGTAATCACATTTAGCAGATAAGCTGTCAGAATGAGATTGGGATAGAGAACGTAGCCAAATTGCATAACAGATTCCCAAATCAAGTAACCCCTTTTGTAAGTTTTGACCGCACGACTGAAACTGAGGGTCTTGAGAATTATCCCTTGATCGTCCCCTGTTTCACATTTTGTACCGTTTTTCTCAATAAATGCCGGTTTGAGGGAAAGCCCTCCTTCAAAAACAGCAATGAGGAGGCATAGGACCGTTGTAAGAACGACAATCACGGCTAAAAATGAAATGATAATGAAGTACAGGGCACAAACAATGATTTCCAAGATTTTGTTTGACATGACAACTCTGGGCAGCCAAAATCCAAGGATTTGATGGACGGCTGTAGTGGAAAAGATTATTGGGAGACCACCCAGCGTCACGGAGAAAATGAGACAGATTCCAACAAGCGAGTAGAGCATCATAGTTTCCAGGTTCATTTTTTCGTCTATTTAAAAAATACAACAATTTGATTGGAGGAAAATTTGCATTATATAGATTGTACTGTACCATGTATATCCTTGATGTTGGGCATGTACTGATTAAGAAACCAGGCTAAACAATGTTTCCGTTTGTAGCTACTCCAGCAAATGGAACTTTGCAACATTGTCACCGACCAGAGAAGTAAATCGACGATAAAGTCGATGAAAGTAAGTCCACTCACGTCAGATTGCAAATAGTGGAACATGCGGAAGATGGCAACTAACATTACTTGGACTACTTGACTGTTTACTAGCCAATATTTTGCTGAAGTCTTGTAACTTTCCACGAATCTTTGTTGTTCTGGGTCGTACATTACCCCAAGAGGCATGAGCTTTTGGAGAAATTGATAGGCTCGGAGAAAGGCTACCCACATTTTGGAAATGATATTTTTTTGGATAGTCTGAACTGGAAAATTGTGATCTTTTCGATAAGTCACAAGAGGAAAGAATAATGCATTGGAAAAATTATTGAAGGATTTATACGAATTTTGGGCTTGATTTTTAATCATTAAATTTTGGCTTTTTATGTATTTAAGGATCAAGTCTTTCTTTAAATAATTATTTTTTACTTGGTTTGCATATTGCAACTCTTGAAATTTTCCAAGAAAATTAACTGGACTTTCTAGACTGGACATCACGTATTCAATTGACCTCAGGTTAAATCCTTGGAAGAAAGCTAATTAAGCTGTCTGGTTTCCATTTTAATCTTTAGTTCACCCTTTGTTAGAAACCAATTGCACAAATGGACAAAACCTAAGCTTTTCATAATTAATAATAAAAACGAATTTTTTCGCTATTTAAACCGTCACTGCACACAGGTGTCGTATTTAACAAAATTATTCGAACGTGGAAAATCTTACAAAAATCCATGCTTACCCGAGAATTTCTGTTTTCGAAATCAAAATCCCTGCTGAGTAAAAAAACATATTTTCAAAATCCCATTTTGCCCTAACATCCCTGCTCACCAAAAAACCCGGTTTCCAAAAGATCCCTGCTGAGCAAAATAAAACAGATTTCCTATAAAAAAATCCCCTTTGAGCAAATAATCCCTACGGAGTCAAAACTGATATTTAAAAAAGCAAAATCCATACTCGGCATCATTAAAATTCCTGGTAAGCCGTACCGAGTTCCGTAAGAATTTCCACATCAGCTATTATTGTGTTTTTATTAAAAAGTTTGTTTTTCAAAAAAACCTGCGGCATATTTTTAATTAGCTCTATTCTACATAAGTATAAAAGTATGTTTGTTCAAAACTAATAATATTTTGCGTATATCAGTAAAAACTGATATGCAGAAATCAATCATAGCACAAAGACAATTAAATAAATTATAGGAACTTAAGCCGTAGCGTATCCAGCAAGATCCTAGTGGGGGCAATGAGATAAACGCAATGTCAAAGCTTGCCCTTCCCCCTAATACACGCTACAGTTAATACTTGTCCCCATAAGAAGAAGCTGCCCCCTCGGGCCCCTTGCAGTATCACTGAATTATTACCGATCATATTATTCGGGATAAAAACCAATTAAAATTATTAAAAGGCAAGTCGTTGTCGTCGTCGTCGTCGGAAAATATTTTTCTTTCCTCTAAAACATTACGGACTATATAAATTGACACTATTTTTATACTAATTACATCTTATAAAATGCAATGCAGTTTAAATTAGAAAGTTTAGCTTTACTTTAAGCTAATAGCAACGTCACCGTCATGTCTACAACTTCATTAACCGTTGACAAAATGGTAGACTCGCCAAGACAAAAGAAACTCCCAATTTTCACCCTTGGGGTTAGACAAGCCCTTAAAACCATTCTATTCCTTTTACTTTTCAATTCCGTTTTCCAAAACCAGAAAAACTTTTCAAAGTCAAAGCAAATGACCAACGCAAACGCCTGAAATGTAACGGTATTTGCCAGCACAGCGATATCAATAGCAGCCAACATTCCAATCATCAAAGGAGGCAATTCATTATACAGCTTGATACATGCAAATGTTGTAATCACATTTAAAAGATAAGCCGCTAGAATGAGATTGGGATAGAGAACGTAGCCAAATTGCATAACAGACTCCCAAACCAAATAGCCCCTTTTATAAGTCTTGACAGCACGGCTGAAGCTAAGTGTCTTGAGAATTATCCCTTGATCCTTAATTGTCTCGCCGGCAGTTTCACATTTTGTACCGTTTTTCTCAATAAATGCCGGCTTGAGTGAAAGTCCACCTTCAAAAACGGCAATGAGGAGACAAAGGACTGTGGTAAGAACGACAATCACGGCTAAAAATGAAATGATAATGTAGTACACGGCACAAAGAATGATTTCCAGGATTTTGTTTGACATGATAGCTCTGGGCAGCCAAAATCCAAGGATTTGATGGACGGCTGTAGTGGAAAAAATTAACGGCAAAGCACCCAGCGTCACTGGGAAAGCGAGACAGAGTCCAACAATCGAGTATAGCATCATAGTTTCCAAGTCCATTTTTTCATCTATTTAATTAAAAAAGTGACTTTGTGATTGCAATTTGATTAAATGCATTTTATAAATTTTACTGCATTTACCATGTAGATCCTTGATGTTGGGCATATACTGATTAAGAAACCAGGCTAAACAATGTTTCCGTTTGTAGATACTCCAGCAAATGGAACTTTGCAACATTGTCACCGACCAGAGAAGTAAATCGACGATAAAGTCGATGAAAGTGAGTCCACTCTCGGATTCGTCAGATTGCAAATAGTGGAACATGCGGAAGATGGCAACTAACATTGCTTGGACTACTTGACTGTTTATAAACCAATATTTTGCTGAGTTCTTGTAGCTTTCCACGAATCTTTGCTTTTCAACGTCGTACATTACTCCCAGGGGCATGATCTTTTGGAGAAATTGATAGGCTCGGAGAAAGGCTACCCACATTTTGGAAGGATATTTTCTGGATGTCTGGAATGGAAAATTGTGATCTTTTCGGTAGGTCACTAGAGGAAAGAATAATGCAGTGGAAAAATGATTACAGCTTTTATTCGAATTTTTTGGAGTTGATTTTTTAGTCATGAAATTTTTGCCGTTAGGTATTTTAGGATCAAGCCTTCCTTCATATATAATTATTTTTACTTGGTTTGCATAATGCATACACTTGAAATTTCATATGAAAATTAACTGGAATTAGCTTTCTCCCAAGTAGACGTGTTATATTTATTTTAGTAAGGTGTGGTGTGATAAAAGTACGAAACTGTCAACGTCAAGTAAGTATGAAATTCACCTCAGGTTAAGTCCTTGAAAGAAAGCTAATTAAGCTGTCCGGTTTCAATTTTAATAGAACTTTAGTTCACCCTTTGTTAGAAACATATTGCGCAAATGTACAAAACCTGAGCTACTCAAAATTAATAATAAAACTGATATTTTCGCTACAAACCGTCACTACACAGGTGTCACATTTTACAAAATTATTTGTACGTGGAAATTCTTACAAAAGATCCGGTAACGCAATTTTGAGAAATTCTTTCGACTATAAAATCCCTGTTTTCGAAATCAAAATCCCTGCTGAGTAAAAAACCGTGTTTTCAAAATTCCCTATTAAGTAAAAAACAGATTTCCAAAAAATCTCTGCTGAGCAAACAATCCCTTTTGAGCAAAAAATTTCTGCTGAGTAGAAAACTGAAATTAAAATAGCCAAATCCATTCTTCACACCATTGAAACCCCTGGTAAACCGACTACCGAGTTACCAAAGAATTGCCACGTCCGCTATTATTGAACTTTTACGTAAAAGTATTCTTTTCAAAAAACTGCAGCATATTTTTCATTAGCTCTTTTCCTCATAAATATATAAGGAGGTTTGTTCAAAATTACTAATATTTAGCTTATATAAGTCAAAAACCGATATGCATAAATCAATCTTAGCAAAAAGATAATTAAATACATTACAGCTACGTAAGCAGTGGCGAAGCCAGCCGATTCCCCAGGTGGGGCAACGTGATAAACCTAATGTCAAAGCTTGACCCTCCCTCTTATATACGTCCCTGTCAAACACGAAACCAGGTCAAGGCAGGCAGCTGCCCCCAAGCCCACTCACCTCACTGCGTCACTGAATTATGACCTACCTATATAATTGTGCATATCATTCGGGATTTAAAAAAACCAAGTTACATTTAAAGGCAAGCCGTGGAAGTAGAAAGAAATTAGTTTCAAATAAATTAAATCATAATTATAAACCAATTACATTACGGACTATATAACTTAACACTATTTATCTGCTAATTGCGTTTATATTAACTTGGCATATTAGCATTCCTTTAAGCTAAGAGCAACGTGACCGTCATGTCTACAACTTCATTAACCGTTGACAGAATAGTAGACTCGCCAAGACAAAAGAAACTCCCAATTTTCACCCTTGGGGTTAGACAAGCCCTCAAAATCATTCTATTCCTTTTACTTTTCAATTCTGTTTTCCAAAACCAGAAAAATTTCTCAAAGTCAAAGCAAATGACCAAAGCAAACGCTTGAAATGTAACTGTATTTGCCAGCACAGCGATATCAATTACAGCCAACATTCCAATCATTAAAGGAGGCAGTTCATTATACAGCTTGATGCATGCAAATGTTGTAATCACATTTAGCAGATAAGCTGTCAGAATGAGCGTTGGATAGAGAACGTAGCCAAATTGCATAACAGACTCCCAAATCAAGTAGCCCCTTTTGTAAGTCTTGACCGCACGGCTGAACCCAAGTGTCTTGAGAATTATCCCTTGGTCCTTAAATTTCTCGCTGTCAGTTTCACATTTTGTACCGTTTTTCTCAATAAATGCCGGTTTGAGTGAAAGTCCTCCTTCAAAAACTGCAATCAGGAGACAAAGGAGTGTGGTAAGAACGACAATCATGCCAAAAAATGCGTTGACAATTAAATACACGGCACAAACAATGATTTCCAGGATTTTGTTTGACATGATAACTCTGGGCAGCCAAAAGCGAAGAATTTGATGGATGGCTGTAGTGGAAAAAATTAACGGAAGACCACCCAACGTCACGGGGAAAATGAGACAGACTCCAACAAGCGAATAGAGCATAATAGTTTCCAAGTCCATTTTTTCCTCTATTTAAAAACATGACTTTGTAAATTTGATTGGAAAAAAATCAAAATTTGCATTTTTACAATTTACTAAACTAATTTACTGTACCATGTAGTTCCTCGATGTTGGGCATGTACTGATTGAGAAACCAGACTAAATAATGTTTCCGTTTGTAGATACTCCAGCAAATGGTAGTTTGTAATATTGTCACTGACCAGATCAGTAAATCGAGGATGAAGTCGATAAAAGTGAGTCCACTCTCGGATTCATCAGATTGCAAATAGTGGAGCATACGGAAGGTGACTACAATCATGGCTTGGACTACTTGACTGTTTACAAGCCAATATTTTGCTGAAGTCTTGTAACTTTCTACAAATCTTTGTTTTTCTGGGTCGTACATTACTCCAAGAGGCATAAACATTTGGAGAAATTGATAAGCTCTGAGAAAGGCTACCCACATATTAGAAGGGGAATTTTAAAAGTCTGGAAGACTGTAAACGTTCGGTAGATTACAAAAGAATAATGCAGCGAAGCAATTATGGTAGAGGTTTTATACGAAATTTGGGCTTAGTATTAGGTTTAGTCATTAATTTTTTTGCGTTTTAGGCAATTAAGGTTCAAGCCGTCCTTCCAAATTATTTTTACTCGGATTTCATAATGCATACGCTTGAGATTTCACAGGAAAGTTATCCAGAATTAACTTTCTTCCAAGTTTACGTGTTTATATTTATTTTTAGTAAGGTGGTGTGATAGAAGCATGAAAATGTCAGCGTCAATCTTGCAATTCACCTAATCAGTTATAAGTTTATAAGTCCCTAGAATAAAGCTAATTAAACTGCCCAGTTTCAATTTCAATACAGCTTTCGTACACCTTTTGTTAGAAACTTATTACAGCAAATGGACATAACCAGAGGCATTCATAATTAATGATAAAAATGATTTTTTTTTCTTTTAACCGTTACCGCACAGGTGTCGAATTTTACATAATTATTCGTACGTGGAAATTCTTACAAAACATCCGGTAACGCAATTTTTACAAAATTCCTGCCGATCCGAAAATTCTTTTTAGAAATCAAAATCCTGTAGAGTAGAAAAACAGATTTCCAAAAATCCTTTCTTAGTGAAAAACTGATCGCAAAAAAGTAAACTCAATTCTCTGGATTATTGAAATCCCTCGTAAAGCCGTTACCGAGTTAAGTAAGAATTTCCACGCCCGTTATTATTGTATTTTACTTAAAAGACTGTTTTTCAAAAACTGCAGCATATTTTTCATTAGCTCCTTTTCCCATAAATACATAATTAGGTTTGTTCAAAAATAATAATATTATGCGTATATAAGTAATACCCTATATGCATAAACCAATCATAGCAGAAATATAATTAAATAAATTATAGGTACCTACGTAATCATTGGTACCCAACCAGCTAAGCCAGACCTCAGGGGGCAACGTGATACACATAATGGCAAAGTCTGCCCCTCTCCGTAATATACGCTCCTGTTAAAACGATGGGAGGCGGTTGCCCCCATGACCCCCACTCGTCACTGAATTATGACTTACCTATATAATTGCACAAATCATTCGAGATAAAAAACCAATTTCAATTGAAAGGTAAGCCGTGGCTAAGTAGAAACCAATTTTCCTTCATATAAAATAAATTAAATAATAATTAGCCATAGCAAGACGGATTATATAACCTGACACTATCTTTAAACTAATTACACATATAAACCAGCAATACTAATTAAGGTAGTACTTTAACATATCTTTAAGCTAACAGCAAAGTGACCGTCATGTCTACAACTTCATTAACCGTTGACAGAATGGTAGACTCTTCAAGGCAAAAGAAGCTACCAATTTTCACCCTTGGTGTGATACAAGCCCTCA
>JAHZMV010003320.1:0-13066 GCA_027743765.1 Coecobrya sp. COE2
GATTGGTAAAGTCTGTAAAAATGATTAAATTACAGGAAAGAGACAGACGAACTCTACCAACAACCTAGAGCTGTCAAATTGTTTTAATTTTGACAGACGGGTGACAAACTAGGAGAACACAATTCAAAAGATTTAATTTTTCGTCAAAAGCTGTAGGATGAACGCTATCTATCAAAAATTTAATACATTTTGTACTATTGAATAATGCAGCTGCGTGAAGCAAAGTGGCCACTGAACTATCCATGTTTTCAGTATTACAAGAGCGTCTTAAATTTGTGCCGTATTCCACATTATCTTAATTATACATTCTACAAGTTCTACTTCATCGTATGCAATCAGCACATGTAAAAGTCCTATTTGCATTCCACCGAATATTGTATCTTTTTCTGTTTCCGTCTCACATGGAATTGGTTTGCATTCCTTTAAATCTACAAGATATCTTACCACATCTAATTTATAATTGATGGCGGCTGCAATAACTGGCGAGAAACCTAATTCGTTAACAGTATTTACATTGGCTCCATGTTCTACTAAATATTTAACAATTTCTAGTTGCCCATGGAATGACGCCTGAAACAATGGAGGTTCTAGATGTGTATCCTTCACGTCAATATTCACATTAAGTCTTTCAACGATTAGCTTAACAATATTTATTCCACCGTTTTTACCTGCGTTATGGAGTATGGTCCATTCGTCGTCAACTATATGTACGTAAATCAGGATTATTTACTCCATCCAATACATGTGCAGCGAAAGGGCCGTTGTTTGCTACGGCGCAAATAAAAACCAGATTACGATAATCCCCCTTGAAACGTAATAATTTTGCACCATATTTTTCAAGTAGATTGATGATTTCCAATGATTGACAGAAATGATGCAGATTTCAGCGAAACTATCAGCAAATGTGATTGTCACAAACCTTATCAGAAGAACAAGTTGTCAGAAAATACGGTAACTGAATAACCACTTTATACACCACATGACAAGACATGTTATCAGTGATAGGTCTGTCATACCTATCATACTCTGAAGTCTATATGACCTTTATGAAGGAACAAATTTGACAGACCATTACTTAATTACTTATATCTTCTTTATGACACCTTACCATCTTTTCATTATTTTAGTTATTAAACTGGCGATTCAATCTTACTTAAGTATATGTACAGTTTACCCGCATACGATCAGACGCCATACGTTACTAAATATTTATGTTTATATATGTTATGAAGTAATGCGATTAATTGTAATGCCGTTCAGTGTAATTTGTTAAAGGAATTGAGGCATATAGAATGTGTAACATGATCTGGTAGAAAATAAAATTATCAAGAATTATATAACTTAATGATTAAAATGGAGTACATTGATGGTGTTCGACGACCATATTTATGCAACGTTGGTTTAAAACTGCGCAATTTTTGAAGGTCAAAGAAAAACAAGGAGGTCAGTAGGTTATTTTTAAGAGCAACGTTCAATTTGCCCCACATCTTAACTGTATGTAAATTAAAATTAGTACTGTAAAGATTTTTTTAGGATTGAGCATAACCACACACCATAAGTCCCTGTATCACACATAAATTGTATATAATTACTTATGTTAATGGTGAATACCATTTAGACAAAAGCTGAATTATTATGTAGCACGGCTGGCTACTTAGTAGCTTCCTGTTGATAGGGCCGGCCGTTCGGTCATCAACTCTCTAACTTAAGAACGGTTCAACGGATTTTAGCGAAAATTTACACGTGGATACTAAATGCACTTGCAATGAAGCTTACTAATTTTGGACACATGTGGTTAACGACAACGTCACAAACGGATAACATTCCCAAATTTCAAATGACAACATACGGCTAGTCTCATATCAATCAACTAGTCTTACTGCCAGATGCAACGATCCGCCAATATTTTAAAATTTGCTGTTACCGTTTGATGGTTACAGCAATTTAAAAAATTTGGGACAATGAAAGATTTCTTACTAGAATAGTAGAACACGTCCTATTTATTGCAATACTTTAATATTTATTACATTAATTCATCACATCAAGTAAGAAAACGACAATGATAATTACGTTTCGAAATGTATATGTCTTGAATAATTTAAAATTGCCAGTTAAAGTTAATTGGTCCATTTAAAAATTTACCTCTTCAATTTCAGAAAACTTATCTCAAACAGAGACTACTAAAAGCTTCGAATCCGTAGGCTCGCGCATATTCTCTCAAGCTGACTGGCCAGCACGACAAAAATATAATTTTTCAATTAATAAGAATCTTAGTTTTTCCCAGATTTAAATTTAGCCATTTAGCTTAATTTAAGTTCATTTCAGTGACTCCCAATCCCAATTAAGATTATACTGACGATATGCATCCTCGAGTGTATGATTAATTGTATGATTTATATGAAAATTTATACCAAACATGATATCATATAAATTAGTACATTTATTTACAAACAATTAAAATGAAACAACTTGGTTGTTTACTTACCTTCCGGTAATATCTCTGACGATGTTTAGTATTATCTTGAAACTTAAATTTAACCGCAATGATTTAAATAGATATGCACTGTTCAGGAAGTTATGAACTGAATGTAGGTACATCAACAATTGTATTTGCTTTTATTAAACGCTGTAGTTTTATCTGGAACAGCAATGTGATGTTGTTTCAGTAAACAGTATTTGTTTAATAATTGGGAAATGTTGAGATGTAAAATTGGGATAAATCGATTTGATAAAAACCGAACCCAAATTGAGTTACGAACTTGATGAAGTTTGATTGCTTTGTGTGCATATTGATTGAGTGATGGATTATAAGGTCGACAATTTTCACATGGTTAAAAAAATTACCTGAACAATTGACGTGAGAAATTGTATCTTCCAGCTACTCCAGGTTAAGTGCCAGTTGACATTTTGTAGTACTGATTTGTGCATGTCATGTGCATGCCAAAATCATGTTCAGTTCCCGAAGACAACGCAGTCCATAAAGAAAACTTAATTTAGGGGAACATGCATAACTTACGTCGTACGTAATACGACATGCATAACCCCATTTTTAAACTTCTCGCCCACCTTCCCGTTGCATAATTTGCAAGGGAATTTAAGGAATGCCTTAAAATCAGCGTTACCATTTTCCATACACTCACCTTTCCTGGATCGGTACGTAGTTAATGTATTCTCCCTTTATGATTATATCAAGTATAAAATAGGTCTATAGGTATTTCAATTTTTGTATTATGGACAGCATACAAACAAATTCAAATGCACGCAGGCAAACACGACAACTGCCCCGTTGGCGTATTTTTCCTTTTAAGGGACCGTTCATACATAATGTAATCTAATATAACCCCGTTATATTTTACCTACTGCATTACCAATATATTTAAATTTAATTATAAATTGTTCATTAAAAATATATATTTTTGGTCGTCCGCTTTTTCATCATTACAATGTACGTAAAGTATGAACGGCACCATTTTATATGCTGGGGAGTGCTAGACTACGTACATATGTAGCACTCCACTTGTCTTTGTCAGCTAGCAGCTTGCATTCAAGTTCATTTATGCATGCCATACAAAAAAATTATAATTAAATTGGTGTAAACCTCATTTGGCTAAATAGGCTATTTTATTGTCGCCTTCTCCTTTTGATTTATTTCGCAAGCTTGTTAAGTAAATTATTTATAAATTGCAAAAAAATCATTTTATAAGTTTGGCTTTACAAGTTTTTTGAGTCTGCCATTTTTCATAAAAAAAACTATTCTCAACTTACCCCATATAATCATCGCTACATTGATAAACATTTAATTGTAAAGTTTTAATTATCTTTTGAATTCTGCCAACGCCAACGCTGTATGAAGCACCTTACTGCTCACCTTACATATCCTCCCACTAAACACAATTCTACAACCGCAAATTAATTATCTTAAAATTCTAATCAATAGTTAACAGCACAATTACAAATACATAGGTCCAGTTTACAATTACTAAAAGTCAATAGTTTTCTCTCTCAATTTAATTTACATTTAAAAATTACAGTACAAAAAAATAAAATTATTAAATCAGTCCATTTTACATTGATTACGAATAATTGTTTTTTAAATTAATTTTTACATTTAATTGTTTCCTTAATTCACCCTCAAATCCAATTAAATATTTAATTTGAAATTACTTATCATACAAAATTCTCTACTCACCCCAGGCACACACACGTATATTTTTACAATCAATTAATTTAACCAATTAACAATTAACTGATTCGCAAAAAATACTCAGTTTTACAGCAAAATCATTTAAACTAATAATTAAATTCCCTCCAAATCCTCCCCGCCATATCCTCCTCGCAAATCGTAAAATTGTCCCAGATTGTTTTCCCTTCAAAAAAATATGTTCCAACAATTAGCACCCCAATTAAAAATATTTTTTTAAATGAGAAATTAACTTTTCTAATTAAACTTTTACCAAAGATTATCCTCAAAAACCTCGCAAAATCTTCCTTTCCAGAGGCGCCTCAAATCACCAAGGATCCCCATCTCTCGTCATCTGTCACCGAAATGGACCATTTTAAATGGCCCTTTCTCTTTCATCCGGTACCTTAAACTTATCCTCTGGTCCTGATAAGCCCTCTGGTCATAAATCTCGTCAGTAGTCTTCATCTCCCCTCTAGTTCCTCCAGTAGCACCCTCCACAATTTCCAAAATTTCCTCCAGAACTGATGCATATATATTACATAAGAAATTAATTTATCTTCCAATAAAGAATTTCATTTTACATGTAAAACCATGAAAATTTGATACCAAAAGTTTACATTGTTGTAGGACACTGAAGAGAATTGTACAATTTCCCTGAAATCCCATTCCCACTTTTGAGACATTCAATAACCAGACCTATTTGAATGTTAAATAATCCAAGATTAAATCGTCGGTGATGTTTGTGGCCACGGGTCATACTGAATCCTTGTGAATGAGGATATTTCGTTTAAAAAGATTCTTTTTTATTTTAGCAATGCAGCTTGTGCCGTAGGCACAATAATATATGATTGAATCACAACCTATTGACTGAATAGCCATATTCTTTCTCCGACAGCGTTTCATTTCCCATGATTTCCTTTCTCATGGAATTCATGTCAATAATAAGCAAAGTTTTGTTTAAAAAAATTACCATAAAACATTCATATAAACAAATTTAATATCTACCAGAACAAGCAACCCGGAATTCATAACCAAACCAATTACTTTTGTATCAAAACTTCATCACTCTTTCCAAAAATTTTTCATTCTAGAAAAAGTACAAAAAAATTAACCTCCGATGAATTTTTGATACTAGAAAAATTAGCTGCCTTTCTTTAATGACCTTACTGATAAACCATCATGGACGACAAGGAAGTGAAGGAAATTCTAGTCCGGTTGAAAATCAAGCTTTACGCCACCTTCCTTCCGGGTGAAATACATAACTTTAGGTATGTCGGCATAAACATAATTTGTAATCTTTTCGGTACACGGTCGGCAGCAGGATTTCCAGGAACGTAAACTCCACCCTCGTCGATTAAAATGTAAAAAGATAAAGTCGGTTTTGAACTGGTGGATGGTTTTTGTTTTGTTATTGATTGCATCCTGTATCAATAAAATAAAATAGAGTAACATACCTTCCTACCAATGGACCACAGAGTGGTGGTAACCCAAATTTATTAGTTTCAAAATGTATTCATCAATAAAGCCAACTTACTTTGGTTGTAAAAGCACCCAAAATTGTAGTGGCAGCGTAAGATCCAGGACCTTGATATCCAACATCACGTCATTGATATATTGGACTTGAATGCTTCAATCTGAACTGTAGACTATCTTCAAGTAAAACAAATTCATATATGTAGACTATGTTTTGCTTATCATATGTTAGATTATCTTACATCTTCAGCTGAAGGAATAGTAACCTGATTCACCTCATACAGTTAGGGAGCAGGGTACAAATTAGTACCCTGAGGGCACAAATTAGTACCTTGAGGGTACAAATTAGTACCCCTGGAGTAGGGTGCTAATTTGTACCCCGAGGTACTAATTTGTACTCTGAGGGTACTAATTTGTACCCTACAAAACATAGGGTACAAATTAGTACTCTGAGGGTACAAATTTGTACCCTACTCCAGGATACAAATTTGTACCCTGCTCCCTAACTGTCATAGCGATAATCCCAACAGCTGCCGTTTATCCACAGGACTGAAATAATGGGTTCTAATAAACGTCTTAGCTCATTTTTTTGGATTAACTTATTACTTAGGTATTAAATTAGTTAATTACCGAATACTTATCTTTGTTGATGAGATTTCAAAAATGCGCTAGTAAATATATGCATTCAAATATTTTAATTCTGTTAAGTAAGAAAGCTCTGTGTGTCATACTATGTAGCATATAAAAATTATAAATAAATAAATTTATCTAACCCAAAAATTACGCAATGCCTACTGACGTAACGCACATAAGTAAAGTGTATCCTACAATTGAGTTCAGCAATAAGGCGTGAAGTATTTTTCTATTGTTCTCCTTTTACAGAGAGGTAAAGCGTATTAACTTGGATTGGACTTTGGTTTCAGTATTTATTATAATATAACTGCAGCATCTATATTATAGCACTGTAGCATATAGTTTGAAAAGCCGATTAATGTGATTTATGCGATATACTGTTGCTGAGAAAGTTTGAAATTTTAACGGTCACTAACTGCAGTCATGTGGGATAAAAGTCCATTGATTTCCTACTTTATCTACATAACGTATGTATTTGTCTTATTTGAACTATTTGATATGTCCGGTTAATGTGCTTAGACAGTAGAGGGCAAAAGGACGATGAGACTAAAGGACTGACGCATCATTGCTATTATTAGATATAGCCTGGACGTGCATCATTGAATAAATAATTATGGGTTTTCGTTTAACAGAAATAAAACTCAATGTTCTTATCATAATAAACAGGATACGATAACAGATTGTTTATTGAACAACACTGCTATGTACAATTTCCTATGTATATTCTGACAATTGCGCAACTTTTACCCACTAATTGTGCTAAGTAGTTTCAACTGTGTAAAAAACAACCACATAAATATCATAATTCGTCCAACGGATGAAGTTGAATTGTAGAGACAAACACAAAGCAAATAATGTTTTCGTATTTATGCGTTTAATCTGCATATTAGGTATGTATTTGGATTATTTTTTTCAACTTGAATCACTTAACAAATCCACAAGCAAGTTGTAAATAGTTAATTGTTCTTCAATGGCAATGTATGGAGTAAGGAGTGTATCAGAATACAACCCTGTTTGTCTGTGGCTCCGTAAACGAGTAGCTAGCTGACTTGAGGGAAACTTGAAGAACAAACATTTTAGATCCATGGACCTAAAGTTTAGTAAAATTTGAATATCCTTGAAGCCAGTTATCCTGTAACAAAGAATTTTTACATGTACATCAGCACGAGCAAACTTTATAATACTTTATAATAAGGTTGGCGGCACTTCTTTAAACCATATTTCGAAGAAAAGTATAAAATATCAATGCATTGTTTCACCTCTGTATGTATGTACAAATATATCTGTCAGTCTGTCTGAACCAAACGAAAACGAATAGACCAATGTACGCTTTCGGAAGTTCTAGATCACAGGGTTTTATTCATGTGAGAGGTTATGTTGTAGGTTAAATAAGCATTTTAATAAATAAATTGTTTTTCCCCGGTGCCACTTCGTGAAGAGGTTTCACTCATTTAACTTTATATGACCTCTGACAAATATTCAATCTTATGGCAGCAAAACAAACTTAAGCTCTGTTACGTACGCCCTTTGTCATGATAGGTATAAATTCGCTCCCTAGACCTAACACAGACCAACAGATTGTCCAAGCAACAGTCGCCGATCACTCTAGAGCTGTTTTCCGACAACAGCTATACATCTTTTTCCTATAAGCTAGTTCAATTTGTTTTATTCTTAATCAACTTTACCGTTACTACGAGAATTGGTAAGTGTGACAAAGCAATACATAAGGTGAATTTTATTTCTAATGGCTAGGGCTAATCCTATTTCACTGAAACTTTGTTACAGCCCGTGACAAAATGGCATTGCAAATTTTATCTTTTGAAAAAACATCTAATGAAGATGGGAAGACTACGATTAAACTACACTCTGAAAATTTGAAGAAAGTGCTTAATCTGGCTGAAGGATATCCTGTTTGCCCAATTTCAATTTGCGGACCATCCCGCCGGGGAAAGAGCTTTCTCCTTGGACACGTCATTCGATGTTTGGATGCAATGGAGAAAGGCATCACTGACTGGATGGACCGGGAACATTCCGAAAAACCGTTAGGCGAAACATTTGAATTCCGAAATGGTATTAAACCTTTAACGCAAGGAATCTGGATTTGGAACAAGCCCTTCATTGTCACTAACGGAGGACAGAAAATTGCTGTTCTTCCCATTGACACTGAAGGGACAGGCGAGGAGTACACACCCAGTGGTAACATGATGTCGATCGTTGGCCTCAGCCTCCTCATGTCATCCGTGGTAATATTCAACGTTTTTACAAGTCTCCATGAAGATGTTCTCAATTCCCTCATAACATATATCAAATATGGAGAATTTGCCCGCAACAATACCAAGAAAACCAACCAGAGGCCATTCCAGGAGCTTATGTTCCTCATAAGAGAGTGGAACACTCCAGACGATTTTGCTTATGGCAGTGAAGGAGGGAAACAATACATTGAAGAAAAGTTAAGAATTAAAGATGACAACACCGAAAATGCCAAAGAGGTAAGAAAATCCATTGAGAAATGTTTTCAAAAAGTAGGCTGCTTTCTACTACCGAAAGTGGCCGAACCTGCCATCACGTCGGACTTTGACGGGAATATCGAAGCTTTGGGTACCAAATTTTCTGACAAAATGGAGGAGTTTATCAATTGCCTGGTAACCGAAAAACTACTTCCTAAAGAGATTGTTGGCACTGCAGTAACTGGTGAAGTTTTTCTGGATTATATGGAAAAATATGTGGAAACCTTCAACAAAAACAGGATTCCATCTGCCTTTTCCTTGTGGGAAGCAACAACCATTGTGAAAAACTCTGAAATTTTACAGCAAGCTGTTGACATTTTCCGAAAAGAACTAACAGACTTTCAAAATGGAAAGGAATATTTACATCCGATATCATTTGACGATTATGCTGAGATTGTAAAGCAAAATGCTTATCAACACTTTAATGACCATCAAATAGACGGGGACAATGAAAAATGGAAAAGTGATTTAATACACGAGATTACTAGGGTACGCTCTACAATCAAATTAGCAAATGACAAGCGCCGTCAGGAATTCTTAAGTATGGCCAAAAAACAAGCAGAGGAATGTGTTTCATGACAAATTTACTGACAAGCTTCCAGATGGCGATCACAATTTTATTGAACCTGACCACTTACAGAAAGCTGGAAAGGATGCAACCAATGATGCTTTGGAATTTTATTCCAACGCCCTTGGTCTAGAGACCCACCAAGAAAAAACAGACGCAATTACCAGTATGAAAGCAGTCTTCTCTGCAATAATTTCCACTTCGGGGAATGAAAATTATCGCAAACAGGAACGAGCATATCAACAATGTGGCAGTTTTGTGGATGACTTGACCGATAAATTTCAAAATAATATTAATCCCTGCATTAACAATGATGACTTTTCTGATAGCCAATCCTTAAACCAGAGGATTCAAGAAGAAAAAGAAAATATTCTGGAGGAATTCAACATTGGGGATATGCCTGGTAATAACGTGACCAAAAACACATACCGAGCAAAACTAGACCGGAAAATGAAAATTATTGCCAATGACATGGTTGCTTGCTGGAATCAACGGCAGTTGGAAAAAAGTCAGGTTGAAGCGCAGGGAAAGCTAGAAAATCAATTGAAACAAGTAAGGGAAGATCGCCATCAGATGTGGTTGCAGCAAGAACGACTGGTTAATCAAGTAGAACAACTAACTATAAACCAACAACAAGGTGAGTCTATCACAAGACGTATAGCCATAGAAGTAGCAAGGGGGTTGGCTCATGAAGCGTTGAAGCCGGTGGTGTCTTGGGCGGTGGAAGGAGCGACGGCGGTGTTGACGGGGACGGCGGCGAAAAAAACGACGACGAAGTTAGCGGAGACGATAATGAAGGAAACGACGACGAAGACGGACGTGAAGTCCGTCATTGGAAGAATCGCAAATGTAGTCTCTTCTGAAGCACAAAATCAAAATGCTGGGATGGGCGCAAACGATATAGGTGGATCCGTGGGTAGTGGCATGGCTATCGGTATGATGTTGGCTGGTGTAACACATTTTATGGAGAGCGGACCTTCCAATAAGCCCGGAGAATCCTAAACAACAACCGGATCCAGGAGCTAACAAGCATTATTTAGGTAATCAAAGATAAATATCGGATAAAATCATAATGTATTCCCTAACAATATTGTAATAAACTAACACAGCGTTGAAATGTCCAAGAATGTAATAAATAAAAAAGTAAATACAATTGCAGCTATGTGTTTTTATCAAATGGATATAGTGGCCGCCTTCTTAAGAAGGTTTGAACATGTTTTAGGGTGCAGGTCATCACATACCATGCAAACCATAATATTTATTCATATAATTAATTTAATCGGCATCAAAATCATTATAACGAAAGCATGCAATCATTAATGGGTCATTAATATCATTTTATTATTGTCGCCATTCAATTATTTTTCGTTTATTCAGCAAGCTAGTTAAGTAAATTATTGTTAAACCGTAAAAATCATTTTATAAAGCATTCAGTGCTAATGATTGTTTCTAAAAAAATATTTTTTTTGCTTAATTTTCCCCAAATATCAAGGCATTAAAGTTAATTGTAAATTAACTATCTTTTGGGTTGGACTAACGCTAACTCTGTATCTATCAAGCACCTGCGGTTCATCACTGAAGCTCATTTTATCTTCCCACTAAATATCATTTGTTTACAACTTACAAAATTAATTATCTTAAAATGCTAGCTAATCACTAGTTTAACAGCGCAATTAAACTTATTATAATTAAATAAAATTAAAAATCACAGTCTAGTTTACAATTTTTAAAAGTCTATCATTTTCTCTATCTCAATTTAATTCACATGTAAAAAAATTACAGTACAAAAAAATTAAAATTATTAAATCAGTCCATTTTACAGAGATCAAAGATAATTATTTTTTTTAAATCATTTTTTACATTTAATTATTTCCCTTAATTAACATTAAAACCTAATCATATTTAATTTTTAAGTGATTTTACCATACAAAAATCTCAAATCACCCCAGAGCCCCACACAAATATAATTAAACTCCCTCCAACTCCTCCTCCCTCCCATTATCCTCTTCGCAAATCGTAAACTTGTCCCAGATAGTTTTCCCTATTTAAAAAATCCACAATAATTAGCACTCCAATTAAAAATAATTAATTGACCATTTAACTTTTTTTAATTAAACCTTACCAAAAATAATCCTCAAAAATCTCAGCAAAATCTTCCTCCCCACGGGCGCCTCACATCCTCCCATTTTGAATCCCGGCTCCCCCACAAACTCAATCCGCAACGATCCCCCACTCTCGTCATCCGTCACCAGCACAGCCCTTTCCCCTTTTTCCTTCACCCGGCACCTTAAACTTATCCTCTGGTCCTGATAAGCCCTCTGGTCATAAATCTCATCAATACTCTTCATCTCCCCTCCATACCCTCCATAATCACCCTCCACAATTTCCAAAAAATCCACCTCCTCGCAAGTCGACATTCCCTCCATCCATCTCAAAGGAAAATAAAACGTCTGCTTGTTCCCTCCAAATAAATGGAGTACCGAAAATGGAGGGAGTTTCCTCCAAAATAAAAACAAGCCAAAATTAATCCCTCCATTTATTTTATTTACAATTAAAAAATATAATTAATAATTAAACTTACTGTCCAATCTTCACTTTTTCCCCGACTCCAATTCCCTCCAACCGAAAATACTTCCCTCCACGCAACCCCTCCATGATCACTCCATTTCCCTCCAAGGGCACCTCCAAAAACGAGAAAAAATCGTCCGAGTCCTTAATCAGGTACACTGCCGGGCTTATCTTTGTCCAGGCCTGCACCACCAAAATCTCCACGCTTATCATAGGACCTGGCAGGTTCTCCAGTTGATAAGCCACCGTCCTCGTATTTTTCAGGCGATAAGGCACCAAATCCATAAAAATGGGTCCTTCCACAGGCACCTCCTCCAAAACAGGTACCGGTCTCTCCATAATTTTTTTGAGAAGGTTATCATCCTCCAAAGGCTTATCACGTTTCCCTCCACAAATTTTGTAAAAATCGGTGCAGATTGTGATGGAGGTGGTGACGGTTACGGGTACTTCCCTCCATGGAGGGTAGATTTTGACTTGGGCTCCCTCCACAAAATCGTGGGCGTCTGATGGATTCGGTTTGAAGAGGATCCAGCGGTCCTGATTTGCGATAAGGTCGTATGCCAGGGCCTGCACGAGCTTATCTTGGCGGAGGGAAATGTGACGGATTAGAAGATGGAGGAAATTGGAGGTGGAGTATTTACCGTTACGGAGGTCGTGAGCGAATAGGCGGACGGAGGAGTCGTAACGGGTTTTTATGGAGACGAAGGATTGGAGTAGGGAGGGTGGGTTGGAGGGTGGAGGGAGGGGGTCGGTGAACGTTGGGGAGTTGATGGGAATAATGGATTCAGTGTGGGTTGGAGGGAAATGGAGGGCTGTGGAGGTGACGTCCTGATGAATCCATTCTGACATGGGGGTCTGGGGTATTGGAGAGGAAATGGAGGATTGGGAGGAGGGGACTTGAGAAATGTGGTCACTGGAGGGATTTTGGAGGGGTTGACTGGCGTCGAGGATTTGTTGACTGGCTGGAGTTGTTGGAGGGGAAGATGGAGGGATTCTGGAGGAGGAGGTGGAGGAGGGACGAAGACGCCGCTTTCGGTTGATTGGCTTGACTGGTGAGGGTTCGACGGTTATACTGGATTCAAGCAGAGATACTTCAATATCCTCCCCCTGAGGGGGTGGAGGGTTGTTTGGAGT
>JAHZMV010003321.1:0-20538 GCA_027743765.1 Coecobrya sp. COE2
TTCTGAATTTTCTTTTGTTAGGCTCATTGTTAATTAGCCTCTTTTTCTTGACGTATCTTTACAGTTATTTTATCGTCAGTAAACTTTGAAACCTAACAATAACGATATCAGAAACTTTCACTCATCATAAAAAACTTGCGTATACTATACTATACATATTTTGCAGGTACTCATACAGAAACTGATCGGCAGCAAGTTTAGTTCATTTCATGGAGGTGTTTTGTCGGATACCAGGCATTCATTAGACAAACAAGCCAAGCAGAAAAAAAATGCTTTCACTGACTTTCGCCCTTTCACTTGACTTATTTACCATTTTCTGTTGTTGCATAATTTCACAATGCTGTATGCCGAGAATATGAAAATCAAAGTTTAAAGAATACGTAGGTATACATATTTGATCAAAAAGCATCAGTCCAACTAACTAAAGTTTACCAAGAGAAAAACTTTGCGTGAAGAAAGCAGAACACAAGAATCTTTTTTCTTTCTAACAAATGGGAAAAGTGCGATATAATCTTTTTACGACGAAAGATCTAATTTTCTTCGAGAAGAAAAGAAATTCCCACTTTTTCTCCTTTTATTTAATTTGCAGTTTTGGCTCATACCGAATTCGTAAAGTGTCCAGAAAAAAGTCTGAAATCGTGTTATCATCGTTTCGCTTTTCTTGTTGCATATTTATTGAAAGTATTTTGATACTAACCTCGATAGTTGAAAGCATTGATAGTGTTTATCAAATCAAATAGAAGGAAACTCGCACCATTTTCGGAGATGCTTGAGGCAGGCCAGCTTGGTATAAAGATGGCAAGGATGACGGTGTTGATGCAACTATCGATTGCCGCTTGTTAGTCACTTCCTTTTCTTTCGACATTTCTTTCTTTTGTGCGAGAGTCGGAAATACTGTTTTACCCAAACTCCAAGTATTACTTTAGACTTAAAGTAAATCACTGGCTCATTGCATTTTGGATTGCATTCATCTGTTATTCCCTTGCATGCGTGCCATGTTCCAATTTTCCCTTTTGCTTTCCACCAAAAATCGAAGAAAGTCGAGAAAAAGAATTTGCAGACTTACTTGTACTTGGTATAAAATCAGAGCAGTAGACCATCAGTGGGATAGTTAGCTGACAAGCCGTGATTTCTTAAGAAACTGCCATGGATTTTGAGTTTGGGGGGGTATCATAACAAACTCGCCCATATCAAGAATGCAACCAAAAAAATAAGGGAAACCCCCTCAATTATCTCTCTATTTATATTATTCCTCTAAGAGTGGGATAGTATGCAGAAGCAGTATGCTGCATGCCAAGAAGTATAATATCCATGTGAGCGACACGGTTGAATGAAGATGTGAGAAATCATTTTGGTTTCGATAGAGCTCACTTGTGTAAAGATAGGCTATATATGAGGCTATGTGCATGCATGAGATGATGTTAGCGTGAGGTAAAGAAAGCATAAAACAGTAGAAATAACGACAGCAGGCAATAAGAAACACTTGCTATACAGAAATGTATTTTTTATTATAGGGAAACGTAGATTGTAAAGTGGAAGTATATAACTCCGGGATAGTAACGACTACACTGTTTTTCTTCTTTGGTAAGAGGAAGTAATCAGCACAAGTGTTGAAAGAAAAATGCAGTAGTATGTGGGGTGAGAAGCGAATAAAGATAAAGCACTTTGTTGAGACTTTGGTTGTGTGAGCTCACAATTTCCTGTCGTGTAAATTCATGAAAGCACTTGTGCTCTTCTAGCCAGTTTTCCTGCTCACTCAATCCTACAAAGCGAGTTGACGCTGACAACGCGACGAGAATCGGCGGTTCAGGCAAGCTTAGCAAATCTAAATTGACTTGGTTGGTCACGGGTTCCAGAAAGCTAAAACGATGTGTATGTGCATCAATGCATCATCAAGGCTCACGACGAGGATGACACTTGTGCTGCTGCTCATCATGCTGATCATTTTCGATGTTCCACGAGCACCATCACTACTACTACTGATCTACTACTAAAGTCAAAAGGATTTTTTGTTACTTAAGTTGGTAATGACGATGATGGTGTGAGGTGGTACGCCGAAAAGTGGAAGAGGATGAGCAAGATTTGCCTTGACTTCTTTCCATATGTTTACATCCGGAGTCTCGCGAAACCTGAGAGGAGGATTTACCGAAGCATGCAAAGAGCAAAAAAAGGAAGCAGAAAGGAATAAAAAATTGTGTCAAAGATGACAATCTGCCCTTATATACTTAGCTATGATGAACACGGTTATGTCGCTTAGATTAAGTAGGAAGAAAAAGTTCATTCAAACTGCTTCCTCATTTTTAAATAGTAGAATTAGGCTAGTATACCTATTTCTTTAACATGATCATACAAAAAGGTTCAGTATGGAACAAAATTCAATAATTTTAGTGAAATTTGGAGAAAATTTTAACCACATATTCCTAATTCAAAATTTCATTTCGCGTAGCGTTGCAATTTTGTTTGCTGCTGTAACTCGGAATAACATGTATAACAAGTTTTAAGTTGATGCGTGCAAAAGGCCAAAAGTGTTCACAGGAGTTATATATACAATGTTCTAAAAGAATTACCACCGCCCTCATAAAACTTTTGGCAGCTATACCTTTAATAGTGCTTTCATTTCCGTTTTAAACAATGAAGGGAATCTAATAACATTATATTATACATGCTCGTGTGTTTTATAGAAACAGTTATTGCTGCATTAGCATATAGTATAGAGAGTTTACTACGGTAGCAGTGTTCAATATAAGAATGGATAGTATACAGAATACTGTAGCAGTCAAGTAGTGTGGTCATTGTACTTCTTCGCTTTTGAAACAAACATGAGATTGGTGCCACGATATATTGTACGACCAGTAACGTGTTGTTACATTGATATAACTGGACCATTTTCTCATTGTGTTCTACATTAAAAGTCGTATAAAGTTGTGCTCCTAGTTTTTCCTGTTACCTTCTACTTTCTCCTTTTTCAAACATGGGTAAACCGAACGTAAAACATATACAATGCACTTTGCTATTTCTTCTCTCACCACCGTCGTGTGTTTGCTGTGTTGTCCTTTCCTGCTCTCTTGCTCTGACAGCGTAGTTAACTCATTTGAAAGGACGGGCTCACTGAATGAGTGACGAGAGGGAAAACCCATTCAGGCTGACACTTAAAAAGCAACCCGAACAAGCGAACAAGAAAACAAGAGATAGTGTGTGTGGGAGAAAGGAATAAGCAGAAGAGAAATTGAAGAAGGCATCGTTGTAATACTTATACATAATACATAATACAGATACCAGAAAGTCCTTAAACGATGTTACCTTTTTCTGGACAAGTGGTAGGGTGGACCATGGTGTTGACATACATGCTTTCTCTAGTATATATAGTTATTATGCTGTAAGGGAATCATTATTATTTTAGAGGATAAAAAACGACTAGAAGCATGAGTCGTTGTTCCTGTTACTACTATCTTCAGTCCAGTTTACAAACTACTCCTGCCGTTCCATACACTTTTTTCTGTCAGTGACGCACCGCCATTTGTTCTTGAAAAGAATGCTTTCTTTTCTTGCCAGCACTTCACTTCACTTACATTTTTACAGACTTACCTTTACAGAGAGAGAAAAGTTAGAGAAAAGTATACAATCAGACTAGAGAACGGCAGATAGACGAGGTATAGGCAAGTTTGGAGGTGAGTTGGTTGTAGAAGGGGACATCAGAAAACCAAGCAAGACTAATAACAGACAGAGACACTTTATCTTAAGTTGGATCCTACTTACACCTTGGAAAATTCAGAGAAAGGAAGCAGTACCTTCCGATCCCAGTAACCCGAAACCTGAGTAGACAGACAGGGAGGCAGAGAGCCGAGAGAGAAAAATGTGTGTTTGTGTGGCATGAAATAAGTAGGTGAAAGAGATAAGGGAAAAGGCAAAAACAAGTACAACATAAAAGCGCAGTGCATTTTGCAGTAAATTTTCACAAGGAAAGGTGCAAACTGCAAGATACAGCTTCACGAATTTCCATCTTGTTCTGGTTTGCCTATGTAGCACGTACCCCTTTCACTTTTGTTTATTGTAAACCTTATCATGATGTATTTGTTGGTTTTTACTGCCTTTCGTTTGTGATGTATTTATGTGTTTTCGAACAAAGAGGGTAATGCGCGAATAAATAAACTGGCATCGATACCACTGCTGTTCAGTCCAAATGTTTATTTTTTATTTATCTGGCTGCTTGTTGGAATTGTGATTCACGGATCATAAATATGAATGCATAGATAAAACCGTTTTTCATTCTATTGAAAGTTTTGATGCGCTATTAATATATAAATAGTTGAAGGAATAATATATTGAGTATCGACACGGTAAATAAAGATGGAATATGGAAAATATGAGGAATGTGGAACCATGAAATATAGGCCCACGACATTAGATGCAAACGGGGTTTATTTAATGAGCGAAGAAAGGCATAATTTACTTTTATGACCTATTCACGAGTCGGAAGTTATTGAGCTTTATAAATAAAATGGCAAATATGAACGAACATAAATTGTAGAATTTTTGTTTGACTTCATTGTACCGATTTTAACGATCTCCTGCATGAATATTATGACGTGTGCCGTGTACTTCCAATGAAACATGGCGTGTCAGCAAAAGCCTATATGAATGACAAGTCTATAAAAATATCGTCAATGTTCATGTGTAATTAATTTTCAAAAATATCGAACAGACATACATTAGACATGACGAACTCCAGTTCAAGTTTTATACAGTAATACTGATATTAATGTAGAATATTCGTAAATCGTGAACTGGAATATTTTACATTGTACCTATTTGTCATAATGGTCCCATCAAGCGGTGTAAAACTGAGCGGTGACCGTAAAGAAAAATAGAAATCCTCTTAATAATTTAAGCAGCAGAAACAACTTGCAAATTATGCATGGTCACTTCGTCAGAGCGAATAAAATTGTAGGTCGTCTGACCAAGTGTGGCAAGCCGCATGAAGAAATGCATAGTTTTTATAGAAAAAGTCATTCAGGATAGTGTATTAATGAGGAGGTCAAAAGAGAAAAAATGCTTCCATTTACATTTTCTTTTTTACTAAACCTCCGTTATTGAACTGAAATGCATTAATGTCCTATTTTCTCATTCAGTTTTCTTGTTTCCTGTTTTGTGGCCCTTCTTGTTCTAATCCACAGCAAAGTGCGTGCATTTTATACTTTATTCCTCCAATTTCTCTTACATCCTTTCACTCTTTCTGCTTAGCCTACTTTACTGTTTTTTACTCACTGAAGTAAGTTTAGTTCGTTAGTTAAAATGAAGGAGTTAAGGCAAAAAATAAAACTTTTGTGGTGTGTCTATGCCTATGTGCTTTCCCTTTTGTTATGCTTTTTTGGAATAAAATGATCCTTGGTTTGGTTTAGTTTTCATATCCATTCATTCTATTTTTTACATGCGGTTCTATAGTCCTACTGGCTTCTCTTTATTTTCGTATAGTTTTGGTGTATTTTTTCTTGCTTTCTCCCCGTGAAATTTATGAAGAAATCTATGAGACGGCCTAACGAACCGTGAGCATTTGCACAGTTGACTTATTGCACTAATGTGGCAGGCGTGTACGTGCTTTCATAAACTTGTAGCAGTATTGTGCAACTTACATATAAGTTACAATAATTCCTTTTCCTTTCTCTTCTAGTTACATATTATTAGAAGAAAAAGGGTTTAAAAGGCTTTCCCTTCTACTTTCCCAACATTTTTCTGCCATAACTGCCAAATGCAGTTAAGTGGGTATGCAGTTAATATAGGATAGGTATATGCTATTCATATATTCCTTGATAGGTATATTGGCGAGGTATGCATTCTTATTTGATTCTTGTTGTGTCCTTTTAGCATCAGCAAGTGGATTACTGCTTAGTTTACTTGTTAGCGTAGTTGAGGACCACTGGATCATTATTATCATTCCAAAGGAGGCTTAGAATATCAACATTTGAACAAGTAGACACTAACAACCACCATGCTTTTATCGATAATTTCTTATTTTTTGCTTCGTGTGTTCTTGTTTATTGCTTGTAAATTGTGTCATTAATGTTGTCGGTATCCGCCAATCTCTACTGAACTTCCAGTGGATTTGTGTAGTCAACTTGGTAAAAATTTATTACTTTGGCTGGTAGATTTACTAACTGGTTCAATGCCTGATGCCATGTGATAATCATTAGTGAGTTCGGAAAGAAAATGCTGTATATAGGACTAATTATTTTTATTATTAAAAATTCCATTAAATTTTCATCCAGAAAGTGTTGCAAGTTCGGAGAATAATGACATGTGTAGAATCCGCATTGACAGTAAAAATACCCCTTCCGACACTGACAATTTGAAAAGTGCCCAACCACATTTTAGCCCACAATAGGAATTAATTACTTCCGTTGTTTATTTTTGAATTCTCCTCTCTTTTTATGTGTAGATATCATGGATTCGCCGAAGAGACTGGCATATCCTCACCACCGGAAAGACCACATACACTAATGATGAACGATTCAACGTTCTCCACGCAGATGGGTGTAAAAATTGCATGCAGTCTTTTACTATTCTAGTATAAAACTACATGCCTATGCACAGGAAGTGTGTGGCCATAATAACACTTGCATTCATGAAAAGTACACAGTCGTTTCATAAGTCATTTTATACAACTAGCCGTTCTGTTGCGTTTCGCTTAGAAAGTAGCGAGTACCTTTCACTTCCTTTCACGTTGGTTTCCTCACGTCTCGTACCGTATCCCCAATCTCAGAAACGCATGCTTTTATAGAAGCACAGCGTTTGGCCACACACTTCCACATCAGTTTTCCCACATATGTTGCCAATGAGGACTCAAACCTCCAATCCAAGTCAAACCCTTAAAGCCATAAACTTTATCTTTAAGGCACGTTATATGGAATTATTTAGCTTGACATTTGTGACAAAAATGTCCTTCAAATAAAAAGATGATTTATGTGTTTGTGTTGTTGGGCTACGTCAGCTCAAGTGCCCACACTTAATTTCTGCTGTATGCAGGCTCACAACTAACCAACAAACCGAAACACCATGTCATGCGTTCAACGCTACATCAAATACATACTATTTGTCCCTCTAAAAGTGACATAACGAATTAACTTTCACCCTGGTATCCTGTCTTTCATTCCAATAACAAAATGTAGTTGGCAGCATACAATGTCACCCATAAAAAACCCGACCAAACTAAATACCGGCAAAAGGCATACCTTCATTTCCTTTTTTCTTTTAATTTTACACAGGTTTCTACTGGCACAGGGATTATTTCGTATTTTGTCAACTTGTTTATTGCCGTACCAGAGGCCTTCATCCTTGGCAATGGGGAATATCATGTGGAACAAGGGAGCAATATTAACCTCGTCTGTGTCATTGAAAAGGTTAGTTTATTTTTCCATTGTTAATGAATGTATTCAATACCTCCTATTACCTTAACTTGATCTATGCAGCAGACATATTCCTCTCGTCTACTTAAATCTCCTACGTGTAGAGTAGCGAACCACAAACCAAAAATGAAGCATTGGAATCACAAGGCCTCGTCGTTTTTACTCTGAAATCTGTTTCCAATAAATTATTGAGAAGGGAGAGAAATCTCATTGAATGAGACGAACTCATATCCATATAAAACAAATACGTGTTCTTTCTAAAGTGACTGATTTGTGTGAAGTATATCTGTATGTGCCCATGATTATCCTGACAAGAGATTTTTACACGCTGTCAGTCAATTTGTGGTTATAAGCTTTCATACAACCACTCCTGATTTAACTTGCTTTTAGAACTGGCGGTGACGGATGATGAACAAACGAAGGAAATCCTTGTAACTGTTTGCTTAGGAGAATTACTTGCACGTATGTCTATGTGTAAGCAAGCGTAGCAGTAAAGTAGACACATCGAGTGAGTGAAAGTTAACTTTTACTGTTAAAAGCCACAATTACATTAGGAAACTGACCATACGTGTTCACAGTAGTGACGTTACGAAAGTTAGCTTGAAAGTTTGGCCAAAATTATCATTTGTATAGAAAAATCCCACGGAGAGAAAGTTGAATTAGAAACGAGGCAGACACGTTGGTTAGCGTGAAAATGAAGTTGTTCGATCACTTTTTTCTCAGTTCACTTGTTTAATACCTTACATCATACTGAATTTGTCAACTAAGCTTATTAGATGTTCAGTACAAATAGGGGACAGTAAACATTACTTTCACACTCGTGTTTTTAATATCCGGCTGGGTCTACATAACTATAATGTCCGTAAGGGAATTCTTTCTGTCAAAGTGTAATTCAAGGGTCAAATAGGATACAGTCCCGATTTCTTCATATTTGGATTTTTTGTTTGACAAGGAACAAGGAGCGTTAATCTAATGAGTGACATTAAGTAAAATTTTACATGACCATATTTTTTAATAGATTTTATATAAAAAAATACCTGATTTGTAAAGGATTTGGTAAAACTAGGTGCATGAGCTCCATACTTAATTCTATTAAAGGATAGCACATATAAAATTTTGAAGTTTTCTGGAAAATTCTATACTTTGTCCTAATGTTTGTTTATGTAATCTAGGTCAAATTTTTACGTGAAATAAGTATTGGATGTTCATTTATGAAGACAATGATTTATGTGATAAAAATAACGTCTGCTATGAAATAAATATCGCAGAATTACCCGTCACTTTTAAATCTCTTCAATGTTTGCACTATGTGTGTACGATGCAGTATGTACAGTAGTTAAATACGAAAAGAACAACGTAGTGCATAGTATCTATCGACAATTCCCTTGTTCATCACGTTCATGAGTACAATATGAGATATAACTTTATTTAATGTTTTGGTCAGGAGAAGAACAAAAGGGAATTTCTCCAAAAAAGACGATGTATTTATGTATATACACTACCTTTGTACAATAACCCAAAATGTTGGGAGCACAAAAGTGATCAACGATGATGCTGGTATGGTAGCACTGATTGTGAATCCAATAATATCCTCGATCATGCTTACAAGGATGAAAGTGTCCTCAGAAATCCAATTGGAAATAAGACCTGAAAGTTGAGAAGTAATGGACAAAGAGAAGGAGAGTCCAGTTGTAATCTCCAAATTCTCCATCCATGAACACTGTCATTTATCATTTTATATACAACTTTTCTGGAAAAACTGTACTTGTGCATTAAACATTATATCTCTACAAAACCTCTCAAGCAATATTTAGGCATTTCACAAGATCTTTTGCCAATAAATGGATAGGTAATGGGATGTTTCACACAATATTGATGCAGCACAAAAAACATTGCAAACCGGTTAAGTTTTTGGCGGTTCGATGGTAAATGAAGTTACAGCAAACCACAGTCCTCGGTGTAATAAATACTTTTAAAAGCTTCAAAATAGTCATTCTTATCTCGTCCTTTTAGAAATCATGTCAGGAAGTCCGGAATACATTTTTAGGTGTTATTTAAAGACTACCATCACATCACATCCTGCACATGTTAGTACGCGACGATGATGCCATCTTGAAAAGAATGTACGATCACGATGAATTTTAGAGTAGGAGAGGATACAGAGGATGTAGATTCTAGATATTATATGTGTGTTCTTTATTCTCACTGTAGATTTTTATGTTATATCATAGCATAAAAGGAACGGCTGTGCTGTGAGCTTTGTACCTGAGTTTTTCCTGTTGGTATTTTTTTCAGAATTCTTTTGCAGGAACAAGAGAAAGGAAGAGAGTTTATGTATTATGATGTGTCGTGGTGGCGTAGTCAAGAGGAAACTGACAGTGCAATGACTGTCCCGGATATAGCAAGCAGCAGGGCATAAGACGTTTATTTTTGTTTATTTCCAACTTTCTTTTTCCCTCTTGTTTCTCTGAGAAAGAAAAGGGGATATGCTGACGATACTGCACAGAATTGCTAACTGGTTTTCTTCCTGGTTGTGTCTCTCATGTAAGTGCTTAACTAACTACAAACGAGTGAAACTGCGATGCTATGGTCCTTAAGGATACGGATATAAGTTAGTTGGATGGTAGCTCTGTCGTACATTCCACTTGAAACGTAGGACGGCCAGTGACAGCAACAAAATATGGATTCTATGCATTGCATGTCGTCCTTTTTTCGTCTTGGTCTATTCGTGGTAATACCAGCGTTAAATCAAGCATGCAGTAGTAGTGCACTCATTTTATACCCAAGACAGTAAAATGTAGAACGAAGAGATAGAAGGCATCGCATGGATGCAATGCAGCAGAAGATGATAAAAAATAAAGAAGAATGCCTATCTAGTGTGCCAGAAATCCCTTGCTACTATAATTCAGTAGTTTTATCGTACATACTGCTCTCATTTTAACGAGGAATATTATACACAGTGTGATACTATCCATGTGCGGAATTTTGTAATTTACCTTTTATCATGTGCTGCTTGTATATGATACTTCAATGGTGCATTTATTGTAAACTTGAAAAAAATGCTTGGTCACACAACAAAATTGACGAGATAAAGAGAAAATAACCTTATATGAGCAGTTGGCTCAAAAATCATGTACCGTTTATTATAACAGGAAAATATAAGTTAGTTTTACTTTCAAAATATGTGATAATATACTCCCGATCCAGAACGTACGATTGTGACTATATTCAGGTACTTTGAAGACAATATGTATTAGGACTGGACATAAACCAATCATCCAAGTCAAGTTTCATTGTTTGCAAGTAAAAATTTTTATCACTGAATTTATATTTATATCGAATACGCAAATGTAAATAGTACATTACATAACTAACATGCACCATATTTGTATTTATGATCATCATCATTTGAACAGGAAATGTTTTTTGTTATCCCCAATTATCATTCGTTTTCTTTTTATCGGTTATATAATATTTTTTGTTGGGATATTTACTTTATCTGAGGTGGTATTTTGTTTTATCATACAACGAATTTGGCGCTCGCGTGTTGTTACCTAAATATGGGAAACATCAAATAATGAAGGGTCATTCAAAGAAATCTTTCCACGGTACTTCACTCTTCAAGTCCATCTTTAAACTCGCAGGAGATCTTGAATTCCCATGCAATTTCTTACGCAACTATCGTAAAAAATCACAAGAGAATCTTCAGGTAGAAAGACTCTCAGAGTTTAAGATCAAATCTTTTATTTGCCTGCACATACGCCCACCTCTGCCGAAAGTATTAAGAATCTTACATGAACTTTGGTCCTTAAGTGCACACATTTTTATTTAATGTTTTGTATCTTTATGGCGGAAAACTTATATACGGTCAAGATATGCTTAAACGTGTTAAAATAATTTGCTCCCTAAGTGTTTGTCTTTTTTGTGTATTTTCTGGTTGTTTCACTTTTTGAAAGAGACACTTGAGAAAAACTTTCTTCTCATTTTCTGATTCCGTTGAGATTTTACTTTTCGCATGGCTTTTATGTAACCAGCAACAAACTTGGCTTCTTTCTTACTCTTGATTGAATCCCCATCTTTTCCCACTCATATTGACTAGAATATTATGAAAGTTGCCGGGGAGGACCGTAATGAAGGAGTTTTGATAGGTTTTCGGGAGTTAAGTTTACTGTAAAGTGGATATGAGTTACAGCATAATATGAAGAGAAAAGTTATATCGACACTTGTTCCGAGAAAACTCCTAGCACCATAGTACGTCAACGAGTTCATGTTCGTACTTCTTTTATTTTACTTTATTTGAAAATGTCCTTCTCTCCTTGTTTGTGAACTCACCTGAATTACCTCTGTTCCTGAAGCTTTTTGTGGTCAAGTTGAGGATACTTGGGTAAGTGTAGTAAGGATTTGACCGTACAAGTTTACACAGACACACAGCTTGCCCACAGCAAATGGAACATACCATGTGTCGTGTAGTTGTAAACTCATGTTGTTGCTTGAGTTTGATACGGTACCTGGTTTAGTATTTAGAAGACTTTGCGTAAGGATAGGCAATGTAATATATATTGCAGATATTTCCTTTTACAATAGTGTATGCTCAAGTATTATAATATTTCCTCAGCATCCAAATCCTCTCTACATTTTTTAAACAGTATTTTACTCCGTTTTGAGAATACAACTGCTAGACAGAATAAAATGGATGGAAAAAGAGAAAGCAAATCCTAGTTGCTGCTATGTACATACTATGTACCTATCTATTAAACTAATTTTTTAAAGGTTGGTTGCAAATAGGCGATAACGCTGGTTGAAATAAGGTAATGTGAACATGCACATGGTACGATGCAAGTGGAGCGAAACATTTCTGTCTGTTTCATAAATTCTGGTGAACTACCAAGGAATACGTAGTAGCAGCAGCAGAGCAAGCCATTAAATCAAAATTGAAGATTCTTCATTGGATTCTTAAAGTATCTGAATGAATTGAATGATTTCGTAAAGAAATTTTCCTTTCTCTTTCTCGGAACATTGGTTTTCCTCTTAGAAGTAAATCTTTCTCCGAACCAAAGTCTTCTCTATCTCACAAAGTTTGCCACAGCCACATTGGCTGGCTTTTTCAAGAAACGACTTGCAAAGTAAACGGTCATTTATGTATTGCTTAAATACACATTAATGTCTTGTGGTTCTAATGGATGGCTTGATAGTGCGTTTGCTGCTATAAAACTGTAAATTTTACATTATATTTATAAAAGTACATATTTGCCTGTATAAGTAACGCAGGGTTGTTCTTATATTTCCGTAATAAGTTGGGTTTTCTATCACACACATTTCGTTTTTCAGCTTGTTCCCTTCCTCTTCCTTCTGCTTCCTTTCACAATTTTGCTGCTGCGGTCGTTGCCAAAATCCAAGCTTTTTTCTTCCGACTTCCTTCCCAACCACAATGCACTTTTTGCCTCAAGTCTCAGTTAGTCTCAATGGTCATTATGCTACTATTACTACTGCCACTGCCCTCATCTTCTTCCTCAAACAGAAACAAAACGCTAGTATGAACAGTGGTAAGGTTTCTTTGTTTCTTTTCTTTGCAAAAACACATTTTTACGCGTTTTCCGGTCTAGCCTTGGTTTTTTATAAGAGGACACGGCTTGCACGAGGAAAAAATATATTATTATTGCAGCAACTGACTGACTGAGCCAGATTTTCTCCTTTCTCTTGCGAGTCTTTAACCGGAAAATGGCTTCCCAATCCACCTTTTAAACTTCCTGTCTAGAACCGTGTCCAGATAGTTTTCTTACAGTATTTTCTTCATGATTCTATTTTTTGAGGAAATAAAAAGTACAATGACGAAGAGAACATGTTGGTACGTATATTACCTTGTACGATGAATATAGAGCGAAACAAAGGAAAATAATAATAACTAAATGCAACACAGCCATTCCTACACTACTTGCTGCACTATATAATACCCCAAGGTGCTGTTTCAGAAGTACATGCGACTAACACAGAATTTCATCCTCACTGGTTATTAGTACCATATTATAGCTTTTCATCCATTGTCTATCTACATAATAATTCAGTTTATGTGGTAGTGGCACTACTGTATAGTATTGTGTAGTTTTGGTAGCTGTTGGTGTGTTATGGTTATTTTCTTTTCTTTTGTGTGGATTCAGCCCTTGGCAGAAAATGATTACGTGCATTTTGAAGGAGTAAGCAGAGCGCAGTTGGTAAATATGTATTTTACGTATTAAAATAATAGCTTCATGCCTGCTGTATGTAAGGAAAGCCATGAATCACCCAGAGAAGAAGATGATTGCAAGATGCTCTGCGGCTTTCTCTTTTCTTTCTTGGCCACCACGAACAGCATCATATCATGATCACGATTCACGATCGTCGTCATCATCATCATCTACATCTTTCCCATTCTTTTTGTGTATGTGTGTGTGTGCCTGTCGTCCAGCTTCTCCCCAAAACCAACTCAACGTTTTTACTCAAACTATAAAACTTGTCTGATGGCTCTTTCTGGTTTTACTCTACTTTTTCTCTTCGTTTTTCTAATGCTCATTGAGCCAAGCTTTCGGCCTGAGAAGACATGATTGCTCACTAGTCACGTAGTTGTAGCGGCACAACCCAAGAAAAATACACAAGGACCACAGGATATGTACATATGACAGCCTGCTTAAACATGGGTTTTAAGCCAGACAAATTATGTATGTACCTACCTGTGTCTAGATGGATTCTGCAAAGGTAGAAAACTACAAAGTTTGCTTCTTCTTGAGCACTCTCCATCATGTAGCTCTGCAGAGCAGTGGATGTACTAGTAAGGCCCAGAACATAGGATTCAGGTTACGTGAAAGCTGGACAAGCGAAGAGAAGTGGTGTAATTCCACCTTTTGCGGTAGTATAATAGCTAGTAAAATGAATATATAATATTATTATATTTATATGCCCTTTCCGTATATTCCTAGATTGTATTATTGTCGACACGACACGATCATCATCATCATAATATTCCATGTATACTTTCTTTTTTCTCTCTTTTTTATTCTTCCCTGGTTTTTCTCCGGGATTCCAGCCATAGGCTGTAGGCATATTATTATTTTTGTTGTCTCGGCTAGTCTTTTCTTACTAAGCCCAGTTCATATGTATTAGATATGTGCATTGACCTGGATTGAATTGGTGGAAACGGCGATGGGTAAGTGGATTGTTTGCTCGCTTGCAGAAATGCAAGATCAGATAATAACAGCAGCTGTAATATATACGTACATAGTGGAGTAGCTAGCTCCTAGGCTGGATTGCTGGATTGAATTTACGTTATTTGGATGGTGAAATGAAAATGATAAAGAAATACTTTTGTATTATTGAAAAGACACCAGAGAATAGAAACGTTTCTCCAATTACCCGACTGCCCTCTTTACAAACTGGCAAAAAGGCAAGCTCCATACGCTTACGATTAACCTGAATTACGAATTATGCAACAATCTACTTTTTTACTAGTGGATTTGGATTATTCAACAGAAAAATAATAATATTAGCATTTGTAGCGTTGTTTGCTAATAAGATTTTCTGGCGATTGTGTGGTACGCTTATATTCGTGCTCCACGCTCGGGGAAATAGAATCTATGTCTATTGGATGAAATTGAATACGTAAGTAATAAATCGGGTAGCAATAACACAACTTCAGCCTGCAGCGTAGCTTTGTGCCTTTACATGATTGGATACCTAAGGCATTCTACTTTTCTCTCTAATTTTCTATGTAAATATGACTGTTCTTGTAAATGGGAGAAATTCGAATCCATCTATTTACAATTTTCTGTAACATGATAGCTTATAGGAGAAGAAGTCCAACAGTTTCGTAGGACTTTGGGGCAGAAAGGAACAGCATGCAGGAAACTATTTATTTTTGGTTGGAAACATCCAGGGAGTAATAATAATACATACGGAGGCGTATCAAAACGCTTTCCCCAATTCTTCTGGACTTTATAACATCCCAGTCGTTTTCCTCCAATTTAAACTTCAAAAATATTCGACCATTCGGTTCTTGCATTCCCTATTGTACATGTGGATATAATAATACCACGAGTAGTTGACATGAGAATGGATGAAAAAGAAAAGAATCTAAAATTCTTGAAAGCAACTTTTTACTCTCTCCTCCTTTTCCCCAGTCAGCATGGTATTTCAGTTTTCCTTTAAACTTGCCATATGTGTACATTATTTTTGTATTCGTGTTCGTGAAGACTTTTGCGTTCGTGTAGACTTTGTACCGTATAAGTTCATGTCGAATAGAACACGGAACTGATGAAATGCAGGTACCTTTTTTTATAAAACTTCTCCAGATGGAGGAGGAGGAATTTAATTTTTATGCTCCCCTTTCTTTTCTTTCATTAGTATGCCTCGTGCTTTCTCTTATGCCTATTTTTACTTCGTTTTTTGTGTTCGTTCCCACTATTCTAGAAGTTTCATTTTTACGCAGTCATAGCCGAAAATTGTGTGCACCGCTTTTATTGCGTGGAGTAGTTCAAAATCTGAACAAGAGCCAGATACGCACGGTAGCAAAGAATACGTATATTACAAAACGTATTTATTTTCCTCTTTAGCAATATGCTACAATGTTTGCCACAAGAGATCGAAAAGACAATAAGAGAAAATATAGGAATGTAGTTATATTATAGTATTTATAGTCCTACGAAATGTACCGCTTGTATCAAAATGCTGAGACGGAAAAGCGGTAACGATTTGTATATCTACGAAGGAGTCAAGTCTAACCTCAAGTCAAGCGATAAAACTATAACCTTGGATTTTCCTTTTCCCGTTGATGCTGTTGATCTTGCTATTTATTAGATATTCGTTTGTCGTATCAGATTCGAATCTGCTGATGATGAGCTTTTCTTATGGTCATACTTGTTGTTGCTGCTCTTACCCCTGCGTCTTCCCTGTGTTATGGAATGCATACATAACAAGGCGAATGCCCCTTTCCTTACTTTCCTTCTTGTACGGTGCGTATAGCATGCCTCCATCGAGAAGAGGCATTTTCTGCCAGGATATTTATATTCTTGTATTTAGCTGGATAGTTGAATATAGACTTATACTCCTTTCTCTTTAAATATTCTTGTTAGGTCTTCATTCGGTCTTATGTATTTTCATGATGACGTTCCATTACTTATTACTTTGCTGAGCAAGGAATTGCGAAGTGTGGAGAGTGATACCCTACACTACTACCGCTGTCCAAAAGTTCAACTTTTTTGGGTTGAGTAGGTTGTATTTTTGAAGTTGGATGGGAAGGATGAGTATGTGAGGAATTAATGAGTATTAGTTGGGGGCAGCAGGGTACATTGTACACCAAACACGTGTATCAAACTTAATATGCTTCTGTTGTACCTCTGTCTAAGTCTTATTACGAAACTCTTATTACGTCTCATCTAGAAACTAGAAAGATGTTGAGAGATGTGGGGCTATATGAAACTTCCATCAGTGCTGGAAGCTGTACAATCACCGCATTTTCGATCCTCCTTATAAACATATTGTGGAATTTCTATAAATATAATCCCATCTCAAATGTGTAGAATTTAGTTTTTGAAGCGTGAGTAGGGGAAGCGATGCGAAAATGTGAAATGTGATTATGCAATGAAAAACGAGACGGAAGAAAAACAAGCCGACTTCCTTTCACCTACTTTCGCTCGTCGTACAAAAAACTTGGATATTTTGTAACTTCTATACATACCATACTATATATACGAGATATTTTATGCATATATTATTCGATGCAGTGGAATCGAAATATAATCAAGAAAATAGTTGAGTGAATTTACCCATCATCGTATCAAACACAACTTTTCAGTATTTTTTTGTTTTATTACAAGAAATTTGACAAGAATGTGAAAATTGGAATGAGACTTCGTGTTGAATGTAAAATTTCATCGAAAATAAAAGGCCAGTGGCCGAAATAATAATTCATGGAGGAAGTGCGTGCCAGGGAATACAGGCTACTGACCTTGTTTTATATTTTCCCGGCTCTCTGTGAAAATTTGTAATGCACGGTGTAAATGTTTTGTTAGTGCCATACATGCAGTCACTGGTGGTAGAATTGGTAAATTTATGGTGTACTGTAAATATACATGTGTACAGTGAGGCTGAGTGAAATAGTGGTACTATAATCACAGAAAGTACTACTTTGGTGGTGGTCGGTCCGGGAAGAATGTATTTTATTTCATTCGCGAGTAGAAAGAGGTAGACAGTTTGGCGGCTTTGAATATTATGGTACAGCCACTATAGTACACAGACGTTGTACTTTTTACAAAGTGTTTTATGATGTGGAGTTCACTTGACTTCTTCAGACTCCACCAAGAAAGTCCGGTTCACTAGTCAGAAAAAAACTGAACCCAATAACAAGAGTTCAGAGTCAGGTCATGCCTCAGTGACTTTCTCTAAGAAAGTGTGCTAAAGTATAGGTTTGGTTGGTATGCTATTCCTTGTTTATTACATACTCCACACATGGATAACACAACAACACCAACATAGATATAAGAGCACTTTTTTCACAACTATGCTTATTCTATGTCAGAAACAAAAAAATGCTTCGTAAGGCTTTCCACTTGCAAAAACATGTTGGCCAAGAGAAGTTGAGATCATTTACTTTAGCAAAAGAATGGAGGAAGAGGGTAAGCTATATCGCCGTCTTTTAGCAGTGCCAACTTAATGATTATGATGCACATTTACTAAACGAGAAGCAGAGAAAGTTGATACTGAAGTGAGAGAAGGGAGGAAACTGAAGCAACTAAGAAGTCAAGCAGAGCCCGTAAAATATACAAGTTGTCATAAAGCATACATTTATATAGGTAAGTATTTTAGGCACCCATCTATATAGGAAAGTTATCTGGATAATGGAATGTCTCTAAACCTACCGTGGCGATGTTATGTAATAATAAGGGAAAGTGCAACAAGCTGAAGGTACTATATGAATAAGAGAGAAGGAACCTGAGAACTCTCTTGGATGCTTTTAGAAGAATAGCAAACAAAAAGGGGCCGAGTAGAAGAGAATGGCAAGCAGAAAATAAAGGAACATACCTTGTGTAGGTATAGCACACGAGGAGAAATAAAATGCGAAAATTTCTTGAGCCATTTTGCTTTACGTATTTTATCCTATACAGTTTTCTATAAACTGTGAAGTTGCACGTTGCGGAGTGCAGTATATAAATATAAATTATTACGAGATGTGGATAGGACGGCGGGAATAATAGTAATATAAAAGGGATCTAAATAATAAAGTGAAATATTGGAGTAGTTAGAAAGGAAATAATACTGAAGAAAATGGAGAGAATGGATTGTTATTATTATTACAATGGAGTGAGTAAATAAATAACAGGGAAGGGAAGGGATTTAGGAGAGGGTGAGAGAAAGGAATTATTTTAGAGTTTGTGGCACGTTGGTGGAGTGGTTTACAATGTAATAATTATTATTACAACTCGTGGGAGTATCTACTTTGCGTGTATTTAGAAGTAAAAGAGGAAGTAGAAAGCGCAAACAAAAAGTTGCTTTCTCACGTCTCTCTTATCAATTTTTAGTTTTGTATGGAATTATTTTCAGTTTTTGTGAAGATTGTTTCAAAAGTTGGCAATTTGTAATGAAGTTGTTCAAGGGAGAAAACTATTTTGATCATAATAATAATAATTAACAAAGATGAATAATTATTTAGTTTGCAATTTGAATTGAAAGTTAAACTTCACTAATCCCTAGGAAAGTCGTACGTAATTGAAATCATTGCATTTGTGTGCCACATTACTACTAGTACGAAAAGTACGGAAGCTACAGGATACTAGGTGAAAACATGTACGCAATGATAGCAAAATATATTTTATTTTTACAACATATGTACAGTCGTAATTTTACTTGAGTCACGTAAGGTTGACGATGTTCAAATACGGCGAAATCGGTACAAACTTTAAAAAGAGAGAATATTATTTTGTATAAATACAGCCTTCAACTTTTCTTGCATAATTATGTAGAAATAATATAATTCTTTAGAAATGATTACTTCTAATTCACACTTTGAAATTTTCTTGGCGATAGCGCACACCAGGGTTCCAAAGGAAATCGCGATCGTAACTATTTTATAGAGGAAACATCAACTTGTGTCAAGATGATGATGCTGCACGTTGCAACAGAATGCGTCAAATTTGGAAGACTTTCCGGTTACTTATTTCAGATGGTGTTGGTTTGTATGTTTGTAAAATTGCAAACTTGTGTTTCTATTAGTCATGCATGTTAAATATGTATACAGAAATGAGAAACCAAATGCAATTTAAAGGACAAAGGTGAAAGCCATCGTTGCATTAAATGATTCAAACAAGTCATAATGATCACTATTATGATGCTTCCAACTAAAACCGGAAATTGGATCTTAAGATTTGAGATCTTCCATAAATGTATTTTCTTGGCTATAGAGAATATTTGCCTAGCGAAATCAAAAGTATTCGAAATTGGCAGCATAGAAAGGATGTAATAAAACATTCTATATGCAATACAATTTATAGTTAAGGATCTTCATGGTTTATATAATCATCAAATGTTTCAACAAATCGTACTGATTTCTGCCAACATTATTTGTATACGCACGCTGAAAATAAGTCCATATTATCATATTTACTAGAAATAATACAAGTGCCTAACTTACCAAAACTTGTGTAGTAGTTCAGTGAAAAATAGTAAGTTCAGATAGGAATGTTGTAATACTTTTCCCTTCTGAGCAATTTACAGTTTCCAAGTTTCGTCAGAGTGGAATCAAAAACTTTTTACAGTTATATATATTACTTTCACTTGCAATACATTCGGAATTTACGTTTCATATACTCTGACAAGACTACAGGCGTCATTCATGCGTCCTTATCCGCACACACGGGCGCCCGAATTTTCACCCCGCTAGACAACAACATCTTAGGTAGACATAGTTTTCCTACATTTTAAGGCCATTGTTTGTAATAGAGTGCTGTACGGTACTACGGATGCATAAAAATAGTGGTTTATACGAAGGGATTTTCGAGTTACATGGATCAACTTTGTTTGGCTCTCATTATAAAACGATTTAACCTATTGAATTCATATTTTATATGCAGATACCCTTGACCTTTGCCCACATTTTCCACCCTTCCACAAAAGGCTA
>JAHZMV010003322.1:0-20139 GCA_027743765.1 Coecobrya sp. COE2
ATGCGTAATATGTTGGTATACAAATTGTATAATACAATGACAATGCCTAATATGACAAGAGTATAAAATACTCTTTATACAACTATTAATACTGAAGTTTTTGAAAGAAGGGAGACGTGATCTATAATGGATTGCATTTTCGTCATCACCATCTTGTAAACAATGCAAAACTTCTTGGGCCATCGCCTCTAATATATGTAGCTATAGTCTGAATCTGAATGGGGTCACTGTTATTCTGCTGTTTAAGTGTTGCAAAGCACTTCATTATGCAAATTTCATTCACATTTTGCACCGTTTCTAAAAGTAAATCATATAATATCACTTACATAATCTTGATCACTGAAGGTTTTGAACTAGGCCTACGTTGTCAGTTTATATTTAATAATTGAAGGTAAGGTAGTAATTTTTAATTTTGTCAGATTAATACCGACTATATTACCGCAAAAGTAACGCATGACACATGTTATCTACACTTTAATTAATAATTTAAGACTAAAGATTAAAGTAGTTTATAGCTTACTGTTCATAATGAGTACATACGTATAAAAACATAGGTAGTCGGAATTTTGTGATCGCTCATCTACCTATTCCTGATGTATAGTTTATGTTAATTTTTTAAATGATCATTCTAGGTTATAGTACTTGATTTGGCTAAAATTAATTACCTTCTTATGTTGCCATCAATCACTTGTCATGTGAGGCATGAGTTTAATATTCTTAAAATGATGCAAGGCCATGTATTTGTATTGAATGAATGATTTGTATGGATTAACAAGCTATAATAGGAATTGGTATGGGTGGGGTGACTTGCGACATTATTGACAATGAATGAAATCATTTTTTTAGGAAACATACTTTTATTAAATGATCTCAGTTTCAGTTCTTTACTTTTAACAAAAAATATAATAAGATAAATATTTATATATGTTCGAAAACAAAGTAGTTTTGGTTGTGAAAATACAGGATTCTACAAGTCGCAATTGTTTACTAGTATTACATTCATTATGCTACATTATGCTACAATTCATTATGTTACATTCATTATCTTAAATGTCCTGTAAGGAACAATGGCGAAATATAAAAATATTCTAGCACGTTTAATGTGTTTATGTATATCTATTACTATTTGACTGGTGTAAATACTGAAGTAGTAGTAACGTATTAGGAAATAGTTTAAAATGAAAGACAGAAAATAGGAATTATAAAACCAACTTAGATAATTTAATATAAATATATGCGTGCCGTTAAATCCCACACTGACTGAGTTTAGACCCATTTATTTGAGCCAATGAAGATAAAGCATGTTCCGTTGCATACATGTATCTAAAAGACTAATATTAGAAACTTCCTGGTAAATTATTTAGCATTTAATTTCCTGCTATTTAAAAACAGTCCTTGTACTATTTCCTTATAAAAAATAATTACAAACATTATACATTTTTCGCAATTTTTTTTCTTTTCTTGGTTTATCCAGCTATAATGAATGCCTTTTTTGCAACAACCACAAAATGTTTCACAATAAACTTGACAAAAAACAATGCTTTTAAAACGACTTTTTCAATAATTTTCTTAATAATTTTTCGTCGTTTACGAGAATGGATCATTACTGGAATTCCACCATTGCTGTGACTTTTTTCCTTTCTTATGAGATGAGTTAAGTAGTCTTGGAACGGTTGTTGTGCAATTTCATCAGCCTTTAATTCCTCTTCTTTGCCTGATCGTGCGAACACCATCTTTGTACCCGTATTGGTTTTGGCATTGTTACGATTTGTTTCCATTCTCCATTGTACTTTGCCTAAAAGAACATTTTAGGGTTTAAAATCAAGTTTTAATTTACTTACAGAATTAAACAGTTAATTTTCCCCAATCTTTTAACCTGCAGCATTAAATCGATTTCCTCTTTTAAAATTAACGTTTGGATCTGGTTTATAAGACATTGAAGCAAACAGTGTGTTAATGGACTTTGTTTCAGTTTGCCCCTCTTTCCAAATAAACATCATCAAGATAAATCCCAAGAGGACTTGCATATCGGGGTTTATTCCAAACCTCATATTTCTTGTAGCAAATTAGGAACACATTCGCCTTTACACTGATTCAGCTTTCCTTTCCGCTTTGGAGTTTTGAAACGTAGAATCATAATTTCCTACCACAAATATACAATCATGCACTGAACAAGGCCAGCAATAACTTGTCTCATAGATTTGTCAATAATGGAAATTGTTCCAACTACACATATAAATCACTGTCACATTCCTTAGATTAGCAAATTATCTATATTTGTTCAAGGAGTATTTTCTTTCCAAGTAGTATGCAAACAAACCATTAAAAATAAATATTTTAATTATAAAAGTGTCACGTAAAGTGTCACGTTCACACTGCATGTATTATTTTTAGTGAAGGAACAATATATTTTTAGACACATTACAACTTCAACCAATATTCGTTGAATAAGTGGAAGTAATTCCTTTGTAAGATACAGCAATACTTGATTGTTTCAGGCAAATATTTTCTCAACTAAGGATTTTTCCAGATAAACGATTTATCATAGATGTTTCAGCTTGCCCCTATCCCAATATAAGTATGGAATTAAATATGTAGCATGCACCCTTTCAAGCAAGCAACAATTGCTCAATACAGTCGTTTTGAGACAAAATCCATTGTTTTCCTAAAAATATGACAGATAATTTCCAGTATAACATTATGCAATACCAATCACAGTCATCTTCTCATCTACTGCCATGTTGCAGCATCAACATCAAAGTGCATATAAGTGGCGAATGATCTAAATGATAACTTGTTCAAGTTCAAAGAGCATTAGGTTTCTGGGGTAAACGAGTACAGACAAATTATATAATTTTTGCCTTTGATCTTACGAAAAGCGTATAAACAAGTATTACATAATTACTAATTGCTAACAATCGCTGTGAGATGAGCTTTTAAGTGGTAGCCCAGTGCGTAATTTGGCATGATACTCGCTTCAACTTTGAGCTGAAACTTTGTAAGGTGTCCAACATCCAAGTACGATCTTATCATTCTGTACATCTAATTTATCCTTCTGTGTTGGACTACCACCAATAAATTGCATATTGTATTGAAAAGATAAATATAGTACAAAAACATAATTAATGTACAGGATACAGTCCCTTGAGTACCCATCATTGTATCGGATGTAATCTTGGACACTAATGTGTGAATGTTAGCTGCTTGTTATGTTATATGATTGGTATAGGTCAGCTATAATAAGATACGGAGAACAGATAATGAGTAAAGGCTCCTCCTTTACCTGTTTATAAATTATTCCTTAAGATAATTTGTTATTTTAGCGAAAATTATAATATGGACGACATCTAGCTATAAGTGCATTGCGTGGGTGGGCTAAATACAACTTAAGTATTTGTGATACATACACAGTCAGTAGACGAAACGATAATTGGCCAATAATATAATGCAATTTCTAAGACCATTAATCTCTTTTTAAATTTATTTTAATGGTGTACTTATTATAATTTATAATATAAAGTGGCGAGTTATTCTGTACTTGCATTATTCATGATACATAATAATGCTTATTAGTAAATGCATTAATATGCCATAATGGAACTCCCCAAGTTCAAACGATCGTAATAAACCTAAAATGCACATTAGGCTACAATGAAGCGTGAAAACTGTGCTTACAGTAGCAATTGGCAGATTTGTTCAAAAACAAACTAGATAGCCACTGGATCATTAACACATAAAGCTTCTGTTTTTGCCATGCAATATACAGGGTGAATCAGTCACTAGAAAGAAAACAACAATTTTGGCAATAAAGGCTGATCTATTTTTCACGTTGGATCTCTAAAGCACAGATTGATATCTGTAACAAGTACGTACGAACTGCATAATATGTTTAACCAAAATGAGCCAAATTTTTTAAACCATTCGTCACAAAAAAACAAATGGCTTTGTAAAAACAATGTTTGCATGCGCAATCATTGTATGGCTACTATCAAATGCATTAGCAATGAAATAGTATGAAATAAAAGGTATTAATAAAAATGTAGTGAATTGAAGGCAAAATAGGAGTCGCATAATCATAGCATACCTAATCCAGTATCAATGTTTTATTTGGTGTAATGTAATATACGAATGACAAATGATGCATAGCTTTCATACTTCATTAATCTGTAAGGTTCATCATTTTGCCACTTTATTGTACACTTTTCGGCTGACAGGAAAGCCTTCCTTTGTTGTATTCCTTGTAACTAACTACGATAATCAGATAGTCCGGTTTAATTTTGCTCTCTTGATTTGATAACACGTGTAACATCTATTGGTTCAGAACTCAGAGGGTAGATAATAGACGATGATTTATCGCTTCCCACTCAAAACACTATTTAATTAGCTCATTCACCTAACATGATTATGAAAATGTTTATGTTCTATAGATTAGGGAGTGCAATGCCACAACTGATTAAATTGAATATATCGAAAGAGATATATAGTTTTTTCTCTAAATTTATTGATTATGATTGCCATTCATTCTCCATTCTGGTCGGACCGGATTCACCACATAAATAGGTAGTCTATAAAATAAATAAAAATCATGTTTCAATATTTACCTCCCATTGCTCAGCAGTGACTTTTTATTGCTGTATTTACAAACTAACAAGATACAACCTTGTTTAGTGCATAGCCAATTAAAATTCATCTAGGAAGCTTGCAACAAGGTAAAAATAATATTTTGGATAATTGTTTGTAAAGCATATTTAAATGGAAGATTGTAATTTCCTGGCAAATAATATCGATAATTCATTATATAAACAGGTTGATCTAATATTTTATTGGATTTAGATTTGTGGCAATAGTACTATTATTGTTAACCGTTATACACAGGTTAAGTACAGTATACTGCAGTAACGTTGTCCCATGTCATGCATTTTGATCACTTGTTGATCATGAGCATCGATAATCGGGAAAAAATATTGATTTTCGGGCCATCTGCTACTCTCTCACCCCATCATTTTGTATAGCTGCTCTTCAAAGCTCCGGGATTATATCCTGATATTAAATTACACACGATACATTTTTTTATTTTATCAGTGAATGCAGACGAAGGAACTACTTTTGCCTCGTCGATCGTCATCAATTTCGGAGTACAATATTTCTTCATAGAACGAGTTTTGTGGTCACATCCACAGATTTACATTCCTCTTTCAAGTATACTAAAAAGAATGTATCTTCGTTTCGAGTCATGATAACAGTCTTGCATCATAATTCCTATCACATCACATCCTCCTCCTCCTATAATATTGCTCCTACTCCCAATCATTTGACGTCCAGTTGAACTCTTCAACAAGCGACTATCCAAGACATTTCATGCAAATGTGTATATAGACTTATAATTCAATTCTCAGGACACTCCACTTCATCCGTACTGAGAACTTGAAATGAAGAGTTATTGAGGTGTCATTACGGAATGGGTTTGATGCTGTGCTGACGCAAAAAAATGTTATGGTTTTTGCTTTTACTGGTACATACATACAGTTTTTCGTCAGGCAGCCTTGTGGCGCGGTGAAATCAGCATGGTTATCTCATTCAGTTCAAAGTAGTTGAAAGTACACAATGAACGTGGTTGTAGTGATTCGACATACATTCCAAGGTGGGCATTTTAGTACTATCATATTTAATTAGCCATAAAAGGATTACCGTAACGTTTGTAATAAAATGAGATAATTGCTGTACGATCCATAATAGCTTATAAATCATGATATGCATATGAACTTTAATGAGTGAGATGAAACAATATGCTACCTGTAGTCCGGTGTCCCGTATATCATATACCTACGTTCACTTTCATGTTACTAAAACGAAACTATTACTTATGATTATACTTTTATAGGTATAATATGAGTGTTGGAGGGCATGTTGCATGTAGAAATACTCTACACAGCCCCACAATACAAAATGGAACGAAAATGAACACTTTTAATGTTGGCCAGATTATGAGAGAGAAGTATATAGTGCGACATTTCGAGTAATGTTCATTCGGAGTGATCTGTAATAAATGAAAAAGATAAGCTTATAGCATGCATATAAATGCATGCACAGGTGAAAAGAATTTAATGTCCACCTTTTTAAAGTCTTTCCATATTCTGATATTCCACCTGACTTTTCTTATGTAACCTATATGAAATGAATCATTTATGCATGTTACATATATTCCATATTACCTCATTCTATTCCGGCCATTTAAGTGTGTATAATGGGTTAAATCCATGCTACCTTGCAATAAACAATGTTTTTAATGTTTTGTTTGGTGAACCAAAAATGAATGTCCATCTACTTCCACATCCAAAACATGGCAAATTTTAGCCATTACTTTATGCACGTTACAATGTCTCCTTCGGTTCTTGGTTTTTTTATTTTACATAATGCGACTTGTGCGACTGAAACCTGCATGCATTTTTTTAAATCAGTGAATGTACCTCTTTACATACCTATCCGTTTACGTTATGCAATGTTGCATTCACTCACCAACTCATGTTTGCATCTTCCTGTTTGAGATTTTAGGCCTATTGTGAGCATAATATATTGTACTTTGTCGACAAGTCAACATTATCCACCCATGCGAAAATTGAATGTCCCATCCCGTAATCCCGTCTCTTTTTATTCTCATGCCAAGTTAATATAAATATTCAAAAGTAAAATGTGTACAACCCACCTTTAGCTTATCCACTATCTACCTACGTGCTCTGCAGGCACTTATCTACCCTGCCACATGTTGTGAAGTATTTTTATAAGAAAAGCTGTCATCATCCCATGCAATTTTTAGCCTTGGCCCTAATGTATTGCGCGGTGTGGACTAACTAATAATATGAGTTATGAGTGTGCCATGTTTTAGCAGATTCACATCGTCATCAAAACAAAACAGACATTTTAAACGCTTTTCCTGTTGTCGGTCGGTATTCTGCTTTGTACTCTCTGGGAGACATATAATCGCAATAATTATTACAATGTTAATCTACTATATTAATTATATGTTTGCGTTAGCGTGAAATTTTTATGTGAACATATTGCTCAGTTGGTGGTGCGGAGCGGAACCCTGAGTCAGACTCTGTTACAGACAGACATACAAAACAAACAATATGGACAGATCATTTCTCATAGCACATGTAGGAGTAACGTAAACTCACTAAGAAAAAAAAACCATCCCTAAATACAAATTTACAAATGTGATAGTGAAAAAAGTGTAAATGGCACGAAAAGAAATCCCAGGAAGGCAAAGAGAAAAAATATTTCAAATGTATTCAAAGTAATAATAATAATAATTACACACGATTCTAATTTGCAATTCTATTGCTGTATAGCAGACAAAAATTGTTTTGTATAGACAAGAAGTAATTTTCTTTGAAGTTCATATACAATCACACAATTTTCACTTATGCTTTTGTCAGCTTATAAGTATAAGGGTTGAAAGTTATTGTTACAGTTTAGTTTACTTGGTCCCACACAGATATACACATGCTACGGATCTGCCTCATCTTAACACATTTTGACCAAAGATTTGTGCAGACAAAAGATCTGTTGGATGTGGGCGCAGTGTTATTACGGGATTCGAGTTCGGTTTAAAATCATAACTTAACGAAATTCCTATATGCTTTTACATTGGTACGATTGTTGATCGCCGTGGGCATGCTGACACTTTCGTCACAAATCTTGTAATTCAAGTGCCAATACACGGATAGTTTATTACTCACCTGTACCAAACCCAGGCCTCTCAAGCATACTACTTGATTAAGTTTACAATACCACGAAAAACCAACTACGTAACGTTGAACGCAATATAGACACGGTATATGAATTTTTGGTCATTGAAGAGGATAGTCGAATAAGTTTTCCGCTTCATCGTGTATAAATACTTATGCTATGTGAGCAGTAACACCTACACCTGCTCTGAATTTGATGACGGACATGTGCTACATTAAACAGAACCTATACGTGTTCATCGTGCCGGCAGATTTCACTCATATCCGTCCGATTCCCTAGAAAATTTCTCCAGAAACTGAAGATTTAACTGAAAAAGTTCCTTTGGTACAAGAAAAATATGTTTGGGTATGATTTCATACTTTTTGTAAAGGAGTTGTAAAAGTATCCGTATAAGGTGCTCGAAACGGTTATATATAGTGACGTATTCATATTTTTGTAAGTAGGCATGTGCATGATTAGTCACATAACTATATACATAAATGAAAAAAAGTTTATGCTAAGACATTGGTACCATTTAAAAGCAAACGTTTATCTAAAGGACAAAAAGCTCTTGTGGAATTGAATATAAAAACAATCGTTTGACTTGGAGTAGTTGGCTACAGACAACCGAAGACAAGTCATAAATAAAGCTATCAACCAGCGTCTTTGTTGCTTGTTCTTGTGATTGTGAAGTGCAAGTTATGAATACGCTAACAAGCTAAAAGAGTCTCTTTGTTGGTTCCTAAAAAGCAATTCTCTACACGCAAGATGGCTAATAATAAAGTTAAATTCGCTCTGTTTGGGACAGTAGTCGTTGTGGCAGTCGTTTTAGTTATCGCATTAGTTGTACATCGATCATTAAACCGGTAAATAGTGCTAATTGACGTTGTCAATTAACCCCATTAAATAACTTACCATTTTCTTAAACAAAGCTCAGACACTCGATAATCAAATTAATCATTTGTATATTTCTTTGCAGCGATAGGTTATGTAAAGGTAACTTTTTGTATTACGAAGACCCCGGCACAAATGAGGGATCTTGTCAGATACCAGGCTGGACAAAGGGGTCCGTGTGGGCATTATATGGTACTAGTAAAAGACAGTAAAAATGGCACTCAAGGAGTTGGTGTTTGTGAATGTGACATAAAAAATTCTACTCGAACATTGATATACCACGAGGATACCAACCAATGTTACTACATTTTCACTCAGGTAAAAATAGTTTCTCGTTTTTATCGGTACAAATGATTTGTTTTTGCAGAAAAAATGGATCATTTAATCAATGAGTCATAAAATGCGAAAATGAAGCATAACTCCTGCGAATTATTGTTAGTCGTTCATTTGTATTGAACATTGAACTACATATAGTATACCTTGGCGCATCATATTGAGTTTAGGAAACCCCATCCGCCATCCTATCCTGTTGTCGTGTTTGCGTCATTGTAGCGTAATGAGACAGTATGAATGAAATCTTTTAGAAATGCATTTTTTGTGATACTTTTCTGTAAGTCTTGTAGTTTTACATTGTTGTGTGAGTGAGCTGCTTTTCACGCTGTGACTCATGATTCATGGTCCTATATATGCCTTACACATATATGTATCTAGGTAGTTTAGACGCTCTGATTATATCTTTAGTTTTACGCAAGTAGTGGTAACTGGGAAAATTCCAGATTCATAGAACTTACATGCAACAGCGTCCTAAATAGAATAGGATGGGATGAAAGTCAATTCTGGGTATTGCAAACATGCTTTTAATTCTAGATATACCTAACCGGATATCGATTTTTCACATTGGATTTAGTTATTTATTAAGACAAACTGTCATTAATTTTCTTTTAGGCCTTTTGTGAGGAAGGAATGTGGTTGACAATATTAAAAGGTCAAGAACCACGTTCATACAAGGCTATATGTGACACAAGAACATGCCCTGAACGTGAAGTAGATGACCCAGGGAATGAAATGGTTCCGCTGAGCGATGGGCGTTGTGTGGAACTGGACAAGTATGATAACGTGACATGCAACAGTTCACAGACAGTACAATTTTACCGGAAGCAAAAATATCCATCCTGTAAACGTAAACCTGTTACTGTCAGCACAAGCAATGTTGGCGGTGTAGCAAATATTGATTGTCCGGATGGATACTTCTCAACAGGTTAGATTCTAAAGTCTTGTTGATTTCCCATTTATATTTCGAATTGAGTTATTATTAGTTTATACATGCATATTTTTCATTTATAATACAGGTGTTGGACATTGTCAGCCCGATTTTGATTTCGACTAGATCGAGAATTAATTAACAGAAAGTTTATTTAATATCAATGTAACCTTCGTTTTTGTTCAGTGTATTCGCATATCAGGATATATGCGGCGTTTCAAAAGTATTATGTAGTCATTACTTGTAAATAGCATCTTAATTTAATATCATGTTTACTCATCCTCAAATCTACATTTAGTCCTTTAATGACTGTTAATGGATATGTATGTTCACTATGATAATTTTTATGTATTCGTTACTTTAACTTTATTATGATTTTCAACCTTGTTTCGTTTTAATAATTTCGTCTTAATTGATGTATTTAAATTACAACTCTTCTGAGTTTTTTAAACTACATATTACAATCTATACATAGATTTGCTAGAGTTGATTTTTATTTTTATTTGATTTACCATGTATATTTTTAGATTATAACTACACACGGATGAAGGATTTTGTTCGGGTTGTTTGTGATATACTACACCTACTTACATAAATATTTTATAAAATTGTTGAGTGTATATGTACATAGCTTGAGTCCAGGATTATCATTTTACTGCTGGATATTTATCAGATCTTGTTAAATACTTTATAAGTTGAACTGTTAATACGTATAATGGAAATGAAAATACCATTAATTTGTATACCTACCTCATAATATATCCTTGCTAATTTCATGAACTTATGTAGAAAAAGAAACTTGTTCAAACAGACGAATTTGGTAATGATTTTAATGTAAATAAAACTATTGCATGCATTTACCTTGTTTGACTTCGAGAAAATGTAAATGAAAGTCAAACAAGTGAAATGTTGATGGTGGTCGGTAATTAATAATGAAATATTGGAAACTGCTTTTGTGTATTTATTAATGTTTTTCTTTGTTTGAAATGAGTCAAGTGTAAGTGCTAATGGGTAAATGATGTGGAACGTGGAACCAATATTAAAAATATTGCGTATACTTCAGATACTTCTACTCAAGACGTAAAACTTACATGATGACGATAACGAGGCAGGTGTTTCATGAAAGAAGGTTACTTGTAACTTGACATTGCCGACTGGTGGCAATTTAATTTACATCTTAAGCATAAAACCCTTTCTCTCTTAACTGTTAATTACATATCGGTTCAGTGTCAAGATGGATGCAATATTATCTTCTGTTTCAGAAGCTCATGTCTATTTTGTACTATGAATTCATTAACTTTTGCTGATGAAATCGGTTCTTTCAAGGTGGTCCATCCGTAATGTGTTTTTTTCTTTCCGATGCAATATATTGAGTAATTTTATACTAAATATTACTAATATAAAAATAAATACATACATACAGTCATAATATTATTATGGCTGTGGCAAATATGATACTTTCAAAATAGCATTAATCAAATCGTATCGCAATGCGATAATCGCATTTTTATTCTAATTGTTCATTTCATTAGTCATCGATAACATATCAATTTGGTTTGCAATCTAAAATCAAAGAGATAAATTATTTTATTATCAGACACACATTTTATCATTGTAAATTGTAATTCAATCCTGCTCAGTCTTAGTTTACCCCATTATTTGCTTAGAATTAGAATACACATTCGTCGTTTTTGGAAATGAGAGCGAGTCCGTTTCATCGTTTCAGAGAAAGTATTTCTTCTTCTAAAGTAAGAAATCTACTACCTACATATCAATATTTGAAAACATGGCCATTTAACTACAGACAATTTTTCCAAACACAATTTCCAAAGTACATATTAGAAACAAAACGCATGACTAATTTCTACAAGAAACAAGAAGAACAATCATCTTTCGTTATGATTAACCTCTGTTTATTTCCAAAGGCTTTTAACGCCGGGTGGCATGCTATAATTGGACTGTACTGATACATTTAAAATAAACATGGTAAAATAGCTGTTTGCCGACATTTTCAAGACATGCCGTATTATTTTATGAGGAACGAACCACCTGAAATATCTTTAATTTTTAGTGTTCTACTATTACTTCTACTCGCTTCTAATAAGATAACTTGCTTCATTGCATACATGTATATTTATGATCCTCCATATAACGAACGAATTTTAAATTATTGAAGAATTTCTAGAATCCATATATTTCATTCTTTTCTTCACAATACATATACTTTTGTTCTGTATATTTTTGGAAAATTACAAAGGAATGGAATGCAGATCGGAGCAGCGTTTCACAGGAAATGAAAACATAAGTAAGTCCCACGCAAACCCCTACCTCCATTTTCGTACAATAAAAAGTAATATGTTTACAGTGTATCTCCTTTATGGCTTTGCGGCAGCCCATAAATAACTACTCTTGCGTAACAAATTGCTTTAGTAGAGTTAAAATTGAGGTGAGTCACTAATTTCAGTTTTGATGAGGAAATGAACTCATTCATGCACCATAACACCCGGCACATGATAAAAGCGATGATCAAGTGATTATCTTCTTATACTATTTCGGGGAACTCATTAAGTATTAACCATCCAGAAGTTTCGGAAAGCAATCATAATATCTATTAAAAGAAATTATTATTGGCTTGACGTTGAGATTGTAGTTTGGGAATATCGGATGAACGAATGCAGGTAGATTCTAAAATTGCATGTAATTTACTTCATCATCGTACCTGGAACCAAAAGTAATTGAGAATATATGACGCAGATTTGTCTTGCACGAAAAATCTAAGATGTGCTTTTGAGGATCACTAAACTCTGCAATGATTGCGATTTATAGCGTATATAAACGTCATTAATGACTCATCATTTCATACACCCTTTCCTTCAAAGCTATTGTACACCGCAATACTTAGCAAAAGGACAAAGTGACGATATTACATACCTTTCCCTAATGAATGAGCAGTGAGGTGAGCAGCCGAGCCCATGCTGTATACAATTTTAAGATGCAATGCATTCGTAGTTTCGTAGTCCCTTAAAGCAAATAAATGAATGGGAAGATACATACAAACCTGGTGCAATTAGAATTTTTATGCCGGCAGTCAGAACAATTGAACGTTCCACAAACAAAGGGGCAATTTATCATTGCTTTGTTGTAAAAATTGTAATCTGCATTATTATTACGATTATTGCCATCAGTTATGATTAGCTTTAGCTTATCCTTGACATTGGTCTTGAAGACTCTGTGCACTCTACATCATATTTATCTATAATATGATTTTTACTGCAGATAATAGATATTATGGAATTTGACCTTGCATCAAGAAAACTTCCTTCCGCTTAACTTTCAGAGCGCCATTCACCTCAACTGCCGCCTTTTGCTGTATGCTCAACACTGTCTTTCTTGCTGCCTATTTAAACTGCAATATGCACTGCCAACTAATCAACTAATATGAAAAAATAGAAGATAAAATATTATCAGAACAACATCTCCCTATAATTTCGGCATGCAACGTTTGAACTTTTGTTGTACGTTGTACTGCAAGATGCTAACTCAATGCATCATGTAGCTTTTAACTATCATAAACGAACAATTGTCACCCTTTTACCTCTTGTTGCTTCATTAGCTAAAAACACAATCGACCTTGCTATAAGCTTCATTGACATTTCTACGCCATTCTTGTTGTTGCTTTATTGTGCTATATAATGTATGTAGTTCACTCGCAGGTACTCCAACTACGTGTTTGGACAATTGCATGCAAAACGGACATATAGCAAACTCGTGCAATCGACTAAAAGTAGGCATACAAAAAGTTACGTGCCTATATGTCATCTATGTACGATTATATTATATGCCTGATGCAACTGATCAACATAAAATGATTTACCACACACAAGAACCCATTACTGTTGTCATTAGAAAGGGAGTTCTAAAATGCAAAAATAAGTCAAGTCAAGGCCAGGAAGGAAGAATCAAATATCTCTCTTATACGCTCTAGTGTAGTTGTTTTGGTCATTAAAAATCAGCCTTTACTCAAAACCAAGAGGAATTCTTAGACGTTACAAATATTAGCTCCTATTCAATCTAGTCATATAATCAAGAAATAATTAAACATCAACCCAACCACAAGTCCTATTGCCAAGATCAAAGTTGAATCAGAAAATCTTAAAATATGGATTATATTCAATACTCATCGCTACATGGTCATGCTATGAATTCCCAGTAATTCCTCTCCTCACCATACTATACAGATCCTAAAATGGATGAGAGATATTATTATGAACTTTGGGCGCGGGACATCATGTCTAGATCGATGATATCATATTTTGATAAGTATTTACCTTTGAATTCCTTCCTATAGCAGTGAGAAAATATCGATGAGCCAAGCTGAATCACATGCACTTACCTAAGTGCAAATGAATGTGAATTATATAGGTAGACATTGTATTATAGGTTTGCTACTTGTGTGTTTTTGCTAATTTAGCGATGAGAGAAAATTTTGTTTATTATGATTAACCTACACACACTCGTACTCCACACACCAATAACAAAAAGCACATTTACGAGCAACCTATTTTAGAAAATATTCAAAAGAATAGAGATCGTCCTATATATCGCGAAATATAATGGACTATGGACTATGATGATAGAGATTTTGTAAATTTTTCTGGTTTCTTAATAGGCGATAATATAGATAATGGTATCCATCCAACAAAGTTAGCATGTTATTCTTTGCACACAGGATCAAGGATGCCATTTACATGAATAATGTGTTGCTTTAAAGGTATATAATCTTTAATATAAACAAAGTTACCACATAAAATATATTTTAAATTGTAAGTCACAAATTACTTGCATACACATTTACCTAGTAAAAAAGGCGATACAACAACTGGGAAGTCATCGTGGGCGCAAAAAAACTGATGAATAACATTTTCCTGCATTTACCTTCCGTTCTTACGTTGAAACCACATACATACATATAATGGAAAACTGGGCAGTTTGTCTCGAATTAAATCCAGTCGTATTCTTAAAGCGATTCGCACAAACCTAGTGAAGCTTCACCCATCACATCGTCGCAAAAAAATTCAGGAAGTCACGACACATCATTAAATCACCCTAACATACGTTCATTAAATTCCTGCACCATACGAGTTACAGATACAAATTACATACTTCATAATTATTACTTGGAAGCTGAACTTAATTCAATTGGTCAATAAATTAGTGTTTGGGTAGTGGTGAGTGCCATATCCGCTTGTGTTTTCGCATCATTACTAATAATTCCAATCCAAATTGGTTTTGGAATTATTTCAACCAAGTGCATATTGAGAATATTACTCAATCCTACGTGCCACAAGGCACCATTGTTATTTACCTTTATCTACAATATGAGATCAGATTCCATGGATGGATTATGACTCGCTGACTGGATCACACTTTATTGACGAGTGCAATCTAATCTATTCGCATACCTATAATAACAAATATTTATAAGTAACACGTTAGACTTCTACGTGTTGTAAATGAACTAAAAGTGATCTTATACAATGAGCTAATGGGAAGATCCAGGTAAAATTGAGTGAATCCGTCATAAATCATTGAGATCGAACTATTAATATTGTTTCAACTCTTGGTCTCGAAAGCGTGCGTGTATGTAAAGTTTTTGCATAGCAGTGGCAGGGCATATACATTAAATGTGCTCTCACGCATTTAAGAAGAATTGATCATTATTATCGTTGATGACATTTTTGGACCATTCTTATCAAAACTGTCGTGTACACATGTGCAGTTAATCTAATCTTGTTGCGACAATAATAAGTAGCTGTACATACTACGAATACATTGTAAACTTGTAATTTCTTATTTGTACATAGGTACATTTATTTGTGTTTCGAAACACGAGGCGCCACCAAAAATCGTGAATTTTTCCCCCATAGTGTTGTTACTTACCTGAATATTTGCACACATTTAGAAATAAATTTAAAGGCATTAACTACTGTTACTGAAAGTGATTACTACTATACCGGTATATTGTATGAATATGAACTGTGAGCTGTGAGCATAGTCGGGGTCAACAGTGGTTTCTGACGATTTAATTATTTCTCTCATTGAAATTTAAAAATAGTCGGCTGTGCAGTGTTGTAGTTTGAACAAATAGTTACTGCAGTTGATACAGTTTAACTTAAAAAATCTACCGTTCCATTTTGAAGAAAGTTGAACAGAGTTTCAGCAAAATAGGGCTGAAAGTGAATCTCATTTCCATTTATCTTCCTCTATTTTCCACACTTTAAGCCGGCAAAATGACGATGTCAAATCAATGTAAATGGATCTCATTTGGTGTTATGAGCTTAACCGTCATCCTATTTCTATTACTATTCTACAGTATAGCGACCAAGTAAGTATGATTTTTGAATTATGAGTTGCTTGTTGCATCATCACCCATAAGCTTTTCTCAGATAAAAGTGAAAGCGTTGAACATGTAATGTAACGGTTGTGTTGGGTCTTTCTTGCAGAAGTAGATGTCCTGAGGAAAATCAGCTCAGATACGAAAAAGATGGACAGTGCTATGAAAAAAACAAGAGCGGTCCATGTTCTCATGGGTTTGTGTTTTCTCAATATGAACCAGGAAGCCACATGGGCGGATGTAGTTGTCCTTACATGCTAACAAACCGAACAATTGTTTATCACAATGGACAATGCTATTATATATTTTCTCAGGTAAGGACAACTTTATCCTCCATAACATATGAATTTTAAGAGGAGCATTTAGCCGTATCACATTATCGAATGCATACAAGATATTTTGCAGATTACATACATTCAGACTATATTTATTTGACAAGGTAAGCCGGAAAAATTCCACCGTTATGATAGGAGAAATGAAATGTATATATTTTATTATGTCCATGCATAGGGGAAATAAATACTCTCTGGGTCAAGGTAGCATTTTGCCCAACTTGATAATCTAGTCCAGCTAAATCCATTTTATTAAGAATTTTAGTAAGATTATAAAAAATATCTTATTTCTCAAAACATTTATAAAAAAACTTTATTTTTATGAGCTATCGTATTTTGCTATCGGTATAGTCATTTCCTTCAAAGCGACTACAATAGCCATACAATAGCTGCTGTTGTGACTTGTGACACTTGCACGTATGGAAATGTAGAGAGTGCTATGTATATGAAACTTAAGTTTTACCCACAGTTCTTCATTTTTTGTGTCTTTAGAGATTAACGTCTAATGTGTAGGTATACAACAAACTGTTAGAACACCAGGAAGAATGTTTTAAGAAAAAACAAAGCTCTGATTGTCCATTTTAATGAGTCATGTCGAGTTCTCATCCGATCTATGCACTATACTATTTTAAGAATCACATTTTCTCACTATTACCACAATTTCTATAACCCTGTATCTACAAAAAAGCTGTAATTCTTAAAATGAAATGTTGGATGATGAATGTATAAAAGTAATACATATGAACTTAGATTACTATGAAATGCAATATATTTAGGTTGTTACATACGTATGATAATTAATACTTAGATTAGAGAGATCCCGGGTTTTTCAGTTTTCTTGTTTTCCTGATCACAATTTAGCATTTTACAACTTCATGTAGTTGTGATACGTGTAATATGATATACATATGTATACATATCTGCACGCAATGGCACGCATACGTTTTATCAATCCAATCATACCGTCAAACCAATAAAGTAGTAATTATCATTCTCATGCATCTTTACGCGTGTGCTTGCAGCTAAAAAAGGTGGTAGCACGTGCGTAGGTTGATAGAGGATATTATTTTATAATAATGAAGGTGGTGATTAGTGGTGCATACTTCCACTTAAATTGATTAATGGTTTGTGTGACTGACGGAAAAATAACTTGTTATATTGTTTCTGGATGACATTGAAGGCGTACTGTCCTGTGGGTCATTGGCTCAACGTCACCGCGAAGGGCGAACCTAAATGTGAAACAAATCGTTGTATGCAGCCTGAGCAGAATGGTTTTGAGACAAAGGAAAACGCTAATGATGATAGTGAAGTAGATATGAAAAGTAGAGACCAATACGACCAGAACGGACACAACATGAATGGACATCGTGAGGAAATCCAGCGTATGGAAGTTGAATGGATGCCAATAAAAGGTGGTGGCTGTGCAAGACTTGGAGAACACTCGCCAGGATGTCCGGAAGGCTCTGTTGTACGATTCCATTCAAACTACATTCTACCAAGTTGCCATGAACCGCCAACAAGGCATAAGAAATTTGGACAATCTATGGGAGCCATTGGTGTTGGAGCATACATGACCTGTCCACTCGGCAGTGCAAAGGCAATCACGGGATTCTGCCAGCCACTTTTCGAATTTGATTTCGAGTAAATATTGTTCTTAAACCTTGCCCACAAAATAAAATTGGTGTTGGTATGTTTGCTTCTGCTTTACTAATCCTATATCAACCCATTCTAGAACTAATCATAATTACTTTTTCCTTAACTTATTTTAACACATTATGGGAATGTAAGCTGTAATTAGACGCTAAGGGAATTTTCATCGCAATTACTTCATTCATTGATTAACTCCAAATAATGAGAAATTTATTTAATCTTTGATGACGATAACATCCTTATGTATACATGTATTCATAATCATATTATAATTTTTCATATTTATTTGATTTAACAGGGAGCCGAAACCTCGCTCGGAAGACCAAAAAAGTTAAACTGGAGATGGAATGTCATTCAACACCGTTTGCGCCAAGAGAAAGTTCCACTTATCCTTCCATTTACACAACGTGGCAAATTCAGGTTGCTCCTGCAAGTGTCAACTATGTCTTCCGCCCTGAGCAGCAAAATTTTATTTAACAAATTATACGGCTTACACATAACGCTCAGATATTCTGCATAAGGGAACAGGGAATATTTTGTAGAGAAAATAATTAAGAAAGTCTTGGTATCATCAATATCATCCATAATGCTTGTGTAAATTTCGTTGTAAATATAGATTTATTTATAAAATATAATTTATATACGTTGTTAATTTTATCTGCACTCATCAGTTTAGTTCATATTACTCAATAGGAAAATACGAACCAAAACTCAGCTTCTAATAAAAGTGAATCGGAACAGGAGGTTATTATATTTCAACGCATTAAATATCTGCGGCTAATTGATGGCCACTTACCATATCAGAAGGTACGTGATTGTTGACATTTGCCTGCGCTACACGGTATGTGCATTTGTGACACTGAAATAATATGTGCAATAAATAATGCAGATTTTGTAATTTTCATGTGAAAAACTGATTTATTGTTATTGATTCATACCTTTTCTTCAGACTGATATTATAACACAAAAGCTTTGTATTCAGCTTATAATAACGTAAATTAAATTTTATATATTTATGCAATAATATAATGTACCGTACATAACCGTAATCAATATCAGTTTCTTCCTTTATATACTCGTATCATGTTTAACGTAGGTATATAATCATCATCATCATTTAACGATAAAACTCATTACACACCTGTGAATTATAAAAATATAAAATTTAAATAATAATGTTATTTTCTCAAATAGTTTGAACTGAACATAAATAGAAACTTATAACTTGACCACGCTATACGTTACACATAATATAAATAAATGCAAAATTATATAGTGATGTGTTAATTGCTTATTAAAATAAACTAACGATATATATATATGAAATTAAAAATAACTTGTTAAAACATATGATTTGAAACTCATTTCTTATATGGCTATTCCAAAAAATGGAATTTGTCAGTGACAAGGCTAAACCCCTAAGGAAATTCATACGTCATTTATTATACATGATTAAAAACAAAATTAAATATAACTCGGGAATATTCCAATTCCCATTAGATTGAAAAATGCATAGAACATTTTAGAGGCATTGCACAATTTAAAAATTAGCTGTATCCTACATTCTACGTGCATGTTATCTGCAACAAGATAAATAGCATTGCTGTTTAGTCAGCAGCGTTTTTATCATTTCGTCATAACCAAAAATGTTGATGATAAGGAAGCTGCAATTATTTACGTGAACCAATGACCAATGAAAATCATATTAATCATAATGAGGATTTTTTGCATAGCAGCTAGCTAAATTTGAATATAATCGGTCCAGTTGCCAGTACACGAAAGTTGCATCTTATTTTCCAGAGATTCAAAAGTGACCATCCGGACTACATAACGTGACATCTCACATCTCATAATTACATATAAATGCGGTAAAACTTATA
>JAHZMV010003323.1:0-16640 GCA_027743765.1 Coecobrya sp. COE2
TGCAGAAATTATTTAGTGCCCTTTGTAGGTGCACTTTTGTATCATATTGATGCATAGTATCACAATGCCCCAACAAATTCAAAATTTTGAAATGCAACTTTTACTAAGTTTTCTATGAGGAATTTGAATTTGGCACTAGTTTTCACTTTCTAAATGGTCGTTACAGGCATATGTTCAAAGCTGATGGAGTTCCTCATGATAGATTTATCATTTTTTGAATTAACCAGCTGAAGCGAGCCAAGTTCGCCCAGAAATGTGGTAATTATCCCCCAGTGCTCTCAAGGCGTTTAAGGTGGAATGATGAAACCACCATAACCGTTTACGGTTGATGCGAACACCAGAAAGTGCGAGTAGATGGATAGGAGATTTAATATTGTTCAGCATCTGTTTAACTGTAATGATTATCTGTTCGTTACTATTAATACAGTGGTGCACGCCTGCAGCTAAAGCTGCGCAAATGCAATTATAAACATTATTATAACTATGGAATACTTTATCGACATCCCTGAAACCGGATATACGAACATCCGCTAGAAAACTACTACCTGGAAGGTCATTTGCGCTTGACTGGGACAATCATTTGAAAGATACGGGCTGGAAAAGTAAGCTTATTTTACAAACTAAGGTTTGAATAGCGTGGCAAAGCACAGACATTAGTCTCATTTGACCCCTGCGGGAGCCACTGAAGCGTTAATTGCTTTAGTGCTGTGACTGGGGATATACACCATCTTGTAAGCCGTTGTTCCTAAACTGTTGTCATTGACCCCTAAGTGACCTCTAGACTGGTGGAATCCATGTCAAAACGTCAAAAACCAGTCATTCCGGATGGCGGAGATTTTTTTCAATATAAATTAGGATATATGACTTAATAGTCCATTAATTATTACGTTTGTCAGTCGCCTTATTGATTTTGACGTATAATTTTGCACCACGAAATTCTGGTCTTTTTTCTTAATTAATGTATAATTCGAAGTTTGATTTATATTTATATATGTTCTTAGCACTAGAACATACTTTAATACAGCTCGTTTGAAAACTGTACTTAGGACGTGACGTATATTAAAGTTCCCAAGTGTACTAGAATATCGTAACCCTGATTATTTTGTCCATATACATTTTGCACCGTGCGTCACATGTTTTTGTTTCCATGTGCAGCCCTGAGCAGACAATTAACTTTATTTAGACTTGCTGATAACAGGGTCAAGGGATTATTGATAAAATAATAAATAATCACTGCTTATCTGTGAATAATTCATTAAATATAACAACTGCTTAGCTGGCAAAACATGAGGAGGGGACAACAGAGTAGGTCGAAATCTCCAGGCACTTCGCAGTCATTCGACTCAACAATATTGAGAAATGAGGATGGAAGCTGTGACAACCAAAATGAGCAAAGTGGAATGGAAAGTGAATTTTAAGAAAATCATTTGGTTTGCCATTTATTGCTTTTTACGTGGTGATTAATTCACAATCTGCATCAAACTAAGTTTATCATGAGTTCAGCCCCAATTGTCTAATGCTTAGTTCTTCTCTCTGAAAACTTGCCATGAAGCACAAAATGTCTTTATGATACTATTGCACATGATCATAGATCCCAATGACCTCTGCCTAAGCAACCTGTGTTCTGTTTTCTTCCCTGCGTCTGACAACAGAACAGATCTTGTTTCATATTCACATCACAACTACGAGTAATAATGTACAATTATAATAGTTGTCTGCTTTTTCCATTTTCAATTGATTATTTGGAACTATAGACACTCGACCAATGTCAGACAAATGACTGGGGAAAAGACCATAGTGCATAGCATAAAATGACCAGTGAGCACATATTGCGTATATAAATACGTCAGATTTAAATTGAGCAGCAGAAGACAATCAAAACAACTTGTTTTTGCTAATAAACACAAAGTGCTCATTATTCCAATGCATATTCCAAGAAATAATATCCAATGCAGAATAATAGAAAAAACTGTTATTGGCTTCCGAACAACAATCCCGATATATTTAAAATTCCAGTCTGATGTTTTGGCGATTTTTGTTCTCACCATTTATTCTTTCTTCATGATAATCATGAAGATTATACAACATTTGATGCAAAAAATGCATTGGGCAGTAACATTGGTTGTTGGAGCTAATTATAAGACAAAATTAATGATTTTTTAAAAAACTTTTCAAGGTAGGTATTTACTATTATTATCAAAATAATACGTGATTATAAATAATATGTTCTCACTTTTTGTTGCACTTTAATGACGGGAAATCCATCCAATATCTAACAACATTGTTATAAAACTCAAATAACATTGTAACAATTATCGTAAGCACTTTTCATAAAAAATGCAAGCTAATTTCAACATATTATATTTAATGTTGAAATTTGCAGTGGCGTGGCCAGCCATTCCTGTAATATGGCACCATGTGAAATTGTGAAGCCGCAGTTGCCTTCTTTGACATACCGGTTGCTATGTCCGCGGCCTTTTGGATGGCAAAAGCATCTTCGTTAATCACAACGAAAAGTATATAAATGAGCAGAGCCATTTCTAGTTTTTATCGTACACTGAATATACATGCTTGTCATTTTTATTCTGACGCTCATCCCAACAAGTCTACATTTCGCACATTCTCATCACATTATGGCTACCGTAGAGGAACTAATGGACGGAATTGCGGTCCATAGTAACGGAACCAATAGCTTTCTTACGAAAACTGAACTTGTGGAATTTAAAGAAATATTCCCGGAGATAACAGAAAAATTGATCAAACTAAATGAAAACACTTTTCCTAAGAATAATGACATGGGCAGGATGACGGAATGGATGATCAAAGTGATTGACTACAACGTTTCACCTGAACCGACGAGTTTGGGGTAAGTCAATAAATTTAATTACTCAAAGTGTAACAATATTTATATTAAGGTTTGAACAATTTTCAGAGGCTGCTTGGTTCCTGGAGCCCTAAAATGTGTTATGAAAGATACTGCTATACCAATGAAGCAAATGAAATTTGCATATTTGCTTGGATGGTGTTTGGAATTTGTAAGTCACTTTAAAAAAACAAAGCATTCAAGGTGTAAGACACCTAGTGAATATATTTTTGTTTTCCCAATAACCCTTACGGTAACAGTCGCACGGTGCTAGGGACATAGCAGATGATATAATATACCACAGAAATGGATCGGAATCGATCGACAGCAAATTACCTTGGCATAAAATGAACAATCTCGGCATGGTGGCAATTAATGACAGTTTCATTCTACGAGCCATGAATTACAATACACTCAAACTCTTCTTTGGCAAAGAGCCGTATTATTACGATTTGCAACATGTTGCCAGGGACAATCTGCAGAAGAATGTGCTTGGAAGGGCATTGTGGGAGCAAATGGAGAAGCAGATTCCAGTTTCAAAAGAGTAATTATTTTGCTAATATCTTCTCTTCGGTAGTGATTCTGTAACTGAAATTCATTGGTTTGTTCTAGATACACAGTCGAACGATACCGACAAGTTAATGATTTCATGCGAGGATATCACACGTTTTACCTGCCCTTCCAATTCGCCTTAATTATTGCTGGTCTGGACGAGGAACCAGAACTAAAGAAGCTCCTCAAGAAGCTCATGCTGGAAATTGGATATTATAATCAACTAGGAAATGACTTTCAAAATATCTTTGGAAATTGCCAGAAGTGGCTTGAGGGAGCTACGGGTAAATTGAGAAGGCTGAATTGGTTTTTTGTTACAGCTCTGGAACTTTTATCTGTGGAATCAAACGGGGAAACTCAGTGCACTGTTGCCGAATTGCTTGAATATATCGAAAATGACCCGAAAGTGAATAACGCCAAACAATTGCGAGAGGTGTACAGAAATTTGGGGCTGGTAGAAAAGTTAGGGAAAGAATTGAAAATGTTAAAAGAAGGAATTTTGTATCAAGTCCAATATATTTCTAAGGAACATAATATTTCTGCCGAATTTTTCCATTCGATTTTGACGACAGTTGAAGTACAGGGATTATAGTGGAGATTTAACTGCTTGTATTGGTCTAAATTAGACCAAGATGAATCCTTCAGTTAATCTTCTTACATTTCGTTCAGTTATTCATTGAATGGTAAAATAATAATTTGATAAGGAATGATAAATAAAAGGATATAAAATATTTACAAATTTGTTATTTAAAGACAAACATATTTTTTACGTTTGTTATCCACATCAATATTTTAACACACTGATCCCATCCAACAAAGTTCTTACATATCTTCTGAGATATTTATAATTAAGTGAAAATCTATTGATTTTCTGATACATAAAATATCAATAGATATTATTCTCCAATGCAGGTACATTTAATGATGAACCAAAAAGAAATTACGGTGTTTATTGCTTCACTTTAACTCGTAAATGTTAAAACCAGTATATTTTGCACACTTCTAGAGGGTAGAGTAAAAAGTAAACCTTTTAAAAAATTTCCATCTTGTGTTTAATAAAACTGGATATTTCTCTCGTGGCAATTTTTTTAACTACACACCTAAACATAAAAACTTGTTAGGAGACACATTTGAAAGCCATTTTGTTTCTGCTACGTTGAAGGGCAAATCGTCAGGTCGCCTCTTGTTTGCAATGTTAGGTAACCCAAAAATTGATCAGGTCGCATGGGTTTCACTGAAATCTTTATTTAGTATTTCTCCGCTCCATCGATATTTATCGTTAGCATTTGTATGAATTCATACTACTATCGCTTTCCTCAGTGTAAACTTATTGAAAATATTAGCGATATTTTAATTTGGCCAATCTCAAAACATCACGAAATCATGCCTGTTTTCAATTTGACTAAAACGTTTCAGAACAATGTTAAAGGAACATATTAACCTTCAAATTAATATCAACCTTCAAAGCTGCTATAATGGATTGGGTTTTGCCAGAGTGTTCAAAAGACTGGATCCAAGGGTTTGGACATCACACTCAAAGTACACTATTATCATATGTCTGTGAGTTTATTCACTCTAAATCACTGGATGTGGTCTATTGGGATCCATTCTTATTGGTTTGGCCATGATCATGTGCACCAGTTTATCAAACACGCTTTACCGCTGAATTTAGTTTTTAGCGGTTTATTGTAAAAACATTTGTCCTTTGATACGGAACGAATGTTGGGTTGTTCATTTTGCAGGTGGGAGTACGAACAGTGTTTGCTACATGGTTGAATGACTTTGTTCGATGAATAATTGTTTTCCATTGAACTTGTACATTGATGGGTTGAGTTGATTAGAAAAATCTCTTGAGGTAACGACGTATTTCTTAAAAGCAGACATTGAAGCACATTATCCACATTGCACGGTCAAGATAACATTCTCAATTTATTTTGCATGAATTTTGTAAAGGGCTTTAGAATGAATGAATGAATGGGTATTTAAATGTGATTCTAGGCCTTTTAATTATTTTTCAAACTTGTTGGATTTATTCTACTCACGAAATCAATCTTGAATCTCTAGACTTGAGAAACTACATAAATATACGTACTTGAATAGGCAGTGATATTTACACAATAAGTTGTTTCTGGTCTTTCTTATTGCACATGAGATAATAATTTGAAGGTCGTTGCCATAATTGTCACCATAGGTGGCTATCCATTCACAAATATATGTATATTATCAGGCATCACATTGATGATTCAACTCTATGCAGTCACATTAGGAACGGTTAGTCTTCAATCGCTCACTATCGAATTTGAATTTTCATATACGTTACATTCATTCAATATTTAATGTTCAAAATGTTGCTCGCTATCTGTTTGTTTTGTATGATTAGATTCACTAACAATATTGTCCTTAAAAGTTGTTGATCGTATTCACCTAAAAGATTTTGAAAGCCAGTTTAAAACTCCCAACGATTTGCTTGCGATTGGAAACTTGATTCAAGATATTGAGAAAGAATATGCAAACTGGGAAAACGGTTATAATGGAGGGTCAATCAATCTTAACGAAATATTAAAGCCGTTCATCAATGAACATTGTTTAATCTTTCTGGATAATTACCATGGACTAGATTTGCGTGGACTATCTGATAATTCTGTGCTTATACGGAAAATTGTTCCGGGTTTACTAAACCACAATAGGAGTGAAACCGAGTTCAAGTGGAGAATAGATTGGATGACTTACCGGGGGCAACAAAGTAATTTTTCCGGAAATGTGGAACATTGTGATTGTTCAAAATACCTGACAAATTCAATGTTCAATGGAATGCGGAGTTGTATGCATCTAAATCTGACAGCATACTCTCTCAACATAAAACCCTGGAGCTGTGTTGTTCAGATCTCCTTATTTCAACCTGAATTCTTAGCACAAATCAGAAACCCAACACAGACGCAACTACCTGTCGACTTACACAACTTTCCGAGTATTTTTGATTTTAGACAATTCCAAATACTCCACATTGTTCTTTGTCAACATATGAATTTGCTACAGGATGAAAATGCATTATGGAGATATGCAAAATACCAACTTTTCCAGTACGGCATTGTCGATATGGCGGATATAATTGTTGCTATATTTTTTCAACGACCTACTCAAAGCTTTGGCGGACTAGCTGAATCTACAAAAGGGATTATATTTTGCTACACTTGTGAACCTCAAGTCTTGAAAGATATAATATTTGATAAACTCACGAATGTGTCTTTAGTTCGGCAAAATGCATTCCCCGCTCCACACGAAATGACTGCTGTGGAAATACCGCGTAATGGAATGTTCCAAGAACCGGGAGGCGACTTTGTCACAGAAATGTGCAGCTGCAAAAACTACATAACTACAGGCCATAATTGGATGCGCCTTTTGAATTCGTCGCGAAAGCGGGAAAAAAACCACGTTTTAGCACATGTCTGGCAATCCATCATGAAAAATGTTAGCTACTATCCTCGGAAAACAATGTGTAGAAACGGAAAGATGGAACAATTGCATTCCATTTCGCACATTTACCTTCCAACGATTATTTGGAGAACTTTTTACTCTGGTCGGATTCCTCAACAATTTACGTTGACGATCGAAGATTCATTGAAAAGTTTAAGATTTATAGCATGCGGCAGTTTGCAACAGCAAGTCATAAATTATGAAGAGTATGTCAACGTATTTGATAGATATATTTGGACTTGTATATTGACGGAAATTATTATTCTTTCCATAGTTTTGGTAAGATTGAAACATGATGATTTTGGGAAACTGAATATTTCTTTAGAAGTTACCAATATTATTGGATATTTTTTGGAACAAGGAGCTCTGGCTATAAATAGCACAGGAAAAAGATATAGATTGATCGGAACTCTTTCCTCTTTCTTTATGCTAACAGCTTTGATTCTCAGCAACGCTTACAAAAATGATAATGTTTACCGCATGTTTCTGGCAAGGAAGGTACTAACAATCGAAAACCTGGACCAACTACTTGCACACAATTATTCCATTTATTCTACAACCGCTCCCTTTGAAATTTTGATTGTCGGCCCTCCTAGAAATAATGGTTTAATTCAACTGAATTTTGATATCCTGGACGGACACAAGATGTATGAGAATTCCTGTGAGTTAAATGCAGTCTCAGAAGTTAAGGTTTTGCACGACAATGCCCATCCTGAGGAACCCGATGAAGGATCCCTGGAATTTAAACTTTTCAAATTTTCAAAAATTCATCCTAGTTGCACTAACCTTTCAAACCACTTCCCAAAAATCATGTTTGATAATGCAGCAAGTCATTTCATGGCCATCCAATATTATTTCCTTTTCCTTTTGCACAATAAGTTTAAAAGTCTTGAGGAAAATTTACTTTTGACGGAGTTCCAAAAATGTAACAAAATTGCTATAGTCGCATCCCAGTATAAGTCGTTAGAGTTTATGCATAACGTCAGCATTACCATGCCACCGGAAGTTGCCGCGAATGTACATATTGGCAAAGAAAGTTACTTTAAAGGATATCGTGCCTTTACGCTAATAGGAAGTGTTCCTCCGATCACGTGGGAGCGTATCGGCAGAATAAAATCATCAGGTATAATTGAATGGTGGACAAAGTTTATTGAAGCAAGAACTAGTACATTTACCGACGTTGCTGATATCGTCAAGAGAATGAAGAAGCCTTCTTTACTCGGAAATATTTTGACCGTTTTTGTCCTTCTAATTTGTGGTTTATTTCTTTCATTCATATTTTTCATAAGCGAACTTTTAAGGAGTATAATAAACAAATACCCGTAAGCAACATTGGCTGGATAAAAAGATTTCTCTCAAATAATGATACTGGTGATTTCTACAAGTTCAGTAACTAGTTTACTTTTTTCCAGAAGGCTATGTAGATATTCGAAACTTATTGCGCATTTAAGTACGTTGTAAAAACGTTGTTTCATAACGGACGAAAATAGACAGTATGCTGTTTTTGAGGAAGTATTTCTTTAAGAATAATAGAAAATTTCAGAGTAACATTGCTATCAGACTTGAGTACGCAAGTAATTCGTTCCACATGGGCAATTAATTTTTGTTCGCACTCAAGGAAAATTGCGTTTTAAGTATTCTCGTGAAGTATTACCAATTTAGCTTTGAATAAATAAAATCAGACGGATTTATCGGTTGTATTTTATGTATTATTCAATATGTACATACTAGATTGGTTTTCTGGTTTTTTAATCATGATTTCCTTTCCATACAAATTATTAAAATAGTGTTCAGATTACTGGAGCATTTTGGAGATATGCATGAATGACATCACCGTTTCTTTTGTTCTATAACAATATAACTTTTTCAGCCATGGATATCTTGCGGTGTGCTTATTGCCAACTTGAATGATACCTGTTAATTATTATGAGGAATTATGTCTATCCCCTTGGTGTCAATGTGTATATTGCTTTCAAACGATGCTCTCCATAATATCCTCATATCAAACAGGTTTTGAATTCTCTAACTTGACGGAAAAGCAATATTGCATGAAATAAAATTCCTGTGGAAAATATTAACAATACTAATACTAGTAAAAGCACAAATATTTATTTGTGTGGATGTCAACCGCAATTCAATGTTTGTACCATTCACACACATTGCTTCAGTCTTGACTATTTTTATACAGATATTTATTATCGATTCAGTGACAATTTCCGCACTTTGGATGGCACAATTTTCCGTTGACTCTACAGCGACATCCGCCGGATGTATCTCCATTTCCATTTGGTCCCCACCTATTTTAGTATAATTTTTTAAACAAAATATTGAATTAATTATTGACCAAATTATTAGTTGCTTTTAATATGTTTTATTAGATAATTAAACCATACCTGAGACCTCTGGTTATCCAGCATATTTCTGTCTTACAAACTGTACATTGAAGCCAGTCACATCCGACCGCTTTCTGCAAAGGAATTTTGCACTTTGGACACCGCATGTACTCGCCTTTCTTGATTAACTCTTCGACAGCCTCTTGGCTAAGTTTATCATTTTCGTTCTGCTTCAAGCTATTTTTATAATCTTCGCAAGACCCGTCATGCAGTTCCCCACAAGCGATGCAGCTTGTCTTGTCGCAGACTGGGCATTTGAATTTGGTATCACCCTCTTCAAACACAGTCCAGCCAGGACAATCGGCCGTTTTGCAGTGGAAGCTATTCTCAATATTGCTCTCCCCAAATTTCAAGTTTCGCTGCAGGTACTTTTCGTAAGCAACCTTGGAGACCAGCTAAGTACATTAACCAATTATTTATAATATTAACGCAAACTAAATTTTATTTTAGTTTGAATATTTATTTAACATACCGCTTTAATTTCTCTTGGCTGAAGAAAATTAATGCAACTGCTGTTTCCGTCAATATATGGGCACCTGACAGTAACATCTTCGCTGTGATCTACTAAATTGATAAGGCATTCTTTGCAAAACATGTGAAAGCATTCATGCAAAATGATTCCATTCCCTGGCACGATATCACCGTAGCATATGGAACATTCAAAATCCATTGAGCTCTCGAGGAGATCATTTTTTGTCAATATTTCCTGAATTGATTTTTCATAACCGCTACTATCCATAATGGTGGTTAACTGAGCCCACCCGCTTTTCCTGTCTTTTGCCACAATTTCTTCCACCTTTTTAAGTTGCCCTTGGCTCTTAAACTTGACAAATGTGTCACAATTCAAGCCTACGTGAATTGCGTCACAAACCATGCAGTTATCGTGTCGGCATTTGTCACAATGAAAGGTTTTCCGACCTTGTTCAAACTCACACCAGTTCCTGCAACCCTTAGTTTTACAATTGAATACGTTTTTCATTTTCTTCTTGGCAATCTTAAGACTTCGGTCCAGATACTCTTGGAAGACATCAGAAGTGACAAGCTAACCAAATAAAAAACATACTCATGCAGATATTTACATACTATCAAACTATAATATTCAGGGATAAAAATTTTGAGTACCTCTTTCACTTCCCCGTCAGACAGATAAGCACCACATAAAATTGGACATGGAATTTGAGCTGCGTCACGCTGCAAATCGATGGCTGATTTGAGGCATTCTCTTTAGTAAAAAACCTTACATCAACTTGATTTGGTTGACTTTCAAAATATAAATAATGTTGTATTCTTATCCTCAACACCATATCACTCACTTGCAGAACAAATGAAGGCACGCGTCAATCATAACTCCTTCCTGTGGTTGCAAATTAATGGAACAAAATTGACATGTAGCTTCTTCAAAATTCCTCAGTAGGGCGGCAGCTGGCTTTGGTGAGGTGGGGGACTCGTCTTTGTTTAGCCTGAAGGCTATATAAATTATGAACAAAATGAAAATCAAAATTTCAACAAACATTATAATGGCTGGATTTTTGGAAAACTATTAAAGCGTTTAAATATTCAACAGTGAACTTGAAAATGCACTTGGAAACTCAAATGAAAAGCAATGAAATTAATACGTATTGCTCAACGTATAAGTAATAAATGCATGCCGATAACTTGCGAACAAATGAAATAATGCACTCACATTCGCACAAATTAGATGGTATACTTTTCAAATTACTTATATGTTGCTTTTTCCTCTGCTGAGTCAATATGATAAAAATTTCTATGAATGAGGCTCGAGATAAAGTACGGCTCACCTTATCGATACTGATAACCTTGGTAAGCAAGTACGTTAAAAATTCAAGTTTTTCATGGCCAGCGTCACGGGTGGTTTTATGTGTATTTATGCAAGTAGACATTAAATGCACGGAGTGATTAAAGGTAATTTGTAACTTTATGATAATATGTGATCATTTCTGTAAAAATTATGAAGCTTCCATTATTTATGACTTATTTATTTTGCTTCAACATATAAAAACATTTTCTTACAATTAGACAAAAATGAAATACCTAATACATAGCAGGTGTTAAGGCAGCAAACTTGTGCACGGATGTACCGAGAATTGGTAAACAGTTTACAATATCTCTACTGACGGATAAAATAGTACTGATTCCGCTGAGCACTTTCTCTTTGCGGTCTGGAGTAACTTGCCCCTCCAGATGCAGGAGCTCCAGGGGATAAAGGAGCTCCAGGGGATAGAGGAGCTCCAGGAGATAAAGGAGCTCCAGGGGATAGAGGAGCTCCAGGGGATAAAGGAGCTCCAGGGGATACAGGAGCTCCGCTGCTACTGCCACCGGGGAGATATTGCTTTTGAGTGGGATAATGTACGCTTAGCTTTTCAACTGGCTGGTAGTTAACACTCACAGAAGGCTGTCCAACGTCTTGTTTTGGTGCATCATCCTTTTGTGCGTTGTAGGTCACATCGGGCTTCTTGAGCAAAATGTTAATCTTGGCTCCCTCCTGTGGCCCAAGGCCCTTGTAAGCTGCCTTGATAAACTCGTCAATATTGTAGTTGGGAATCTCAACATCCAAATCCTGAGATGAGCCGCCTTGCGCTTCCAACCAGAGAATGTGCTCAGTCTTGATGGTAACGGCATCTTTGTTTACCCCAGAACAGTCGTATTTCATTTTTCCGGAAGAGTCTGGCGAAGCCTTGCATTGCACAGTAAGTCCGCTACCGCCTGACGCACTGGAACTGCTACTTGACGATGAAGGAGCAGAATTACTTGCTGCTGGTGGTGGTGCAGCTGCAGGTGGTGGAGCTGCCGCCGCTGGTGGTGCTGCAGCAGGTGCTTGTGCATATTGTGGAATAGCACCAGCAAAAATTACGCCACTTGTCATAAAGACAAGAAACATACGCTGCAAACACATTGAGAAATAAAATTAAGATTTTTACTTTCAATATAGTTCTGTTTCTGAAGCAGATCAATTTTTGTCTACGTTTCAAATTTGATGAACTTACCCAAATTTTTGCCATTTTCAATTTCTGAAAGCTTTGCCCGATCAATTTCTTTGTTGGTATTTGGAACTAGTGAGCACAAACAAGTAATACTGAAATATAATTTTCACTGTGCTTTTAAAGGACGCTATCATTCTGCTGAGGTTGCCGTTATGTGCTTTGAATTTCGCTTTCAATTGTTTGCTCTTTAGCAATATTACGAAAAGCCAGTCCTTTTACTGCTGTTCTAAAACATGTTTTGCAATTGCGTGTTAGCCAAAAAATAAATATGCATATGAATCTTGTCTCAATTCGTGTAACTAATCTGCATCGTTTTTCCCATTGATTGCATAATGACTGACTTTAAATTGACTTTTTAAGGAAATTTGTGCATCGGAAACTAAGTGATCACCATTGCAAATTTTCTTTTGTCAAAGTAGAAAGTATTATTGAATCGCATTGGTGTATTGGTATTAACTACAGCAAACAACTTGCATTCACAAGTATACATTATAGTGAACCACGGAGCGGAAATAGAAAAGTAGCAGCATTAGGTACATATTTTAAACCAGTATTTTCTGCGACTTTGAAAAAGTACGTACTTTCAATGGGCACGGGACGTACAAACAAACCCTGCCATTCACACAATGCAGCATGCTGTGTTATTGCATTTCTGGTGTAATGTGCATGCATCATAATTTCATGAAATGCGTAATTATTTATTTCATAATTGGTTTATTTAAAACTTCAACAAGCCATATAATCCAACTCTTTTTTGACAAAGCAATCCATTACTGAGCATGTTGTATATGTATATGTGGTGAAGATTTTTATTCCCAAGGAATTTGTAAAAGTTTTATTTTCATTCCAATTTATATTTCTATCGCCTGGAACGCAATGCTACAAATTTGCTAGCAATGCTTCTTACAAGAAGCACAGCATCGATCCAAAGTACATAGTGATTCCAGAAGTAGGCCAAATAGACAGAATAGTGTGAGATAAGAGTAAAGTATAAAAACTACAGAAATTTGACGCACGTTCACTGGTTCATACGGCTCATCTTCTACACTACCCAGAGTAGAAAATGATCCACTAACAGCTTGTACACTGTAGCTAAAAGGATTCCAGTTTTTCCCAAATTTTCCTGTTGCATTCACCTTACCAATTGCGGCAATCTGTTCCACCAAATTCAATACAAAGATCAGACGAGTGTAAATCCCGCTTTCTGTTAACGCTGCAAGAAAGTTTTGGAATTTGGTTTGAATCAGATAATCTCGTCGTATGGTCCAGTATGACATTGTTGTTAGGAATGGTGGTTGATTGACATTTTCGATTATTTGCCTTCTTGAAAATATATTCAACAAAGATCGAAGGAATCGAAAACCGTGAAATTCTGCATGCTCACTCACCTGGTTGTATATCATTGCAAATCTTGCGTTGGTTGGACATAACATAGTTTTTGTGAAGAAATAGGCAAGTATTGTTTCATTGTGATTCAGCTGGACGAATGAATCACATTGAATAGGAACATCTTTCGAAGCGTTAATAGCCATCGTATGCATTTCAAGGTACGCCGGAGCAAAATATAATCTGGAAAGAAGAATTTGAGAAATTTCCAAATTTTTGATCGCCAGTGTATTATTTTCTGTTTTGTTTAGAATTTGCAAACTGTCCAAAATATGATTGATTAAATTATATTCTGCTAATATAGTGGGCAGGAAATATTGCCCTGAGTTATCCAAAAGCTGCTCTTTGTTTTCTGGTATATTTTCCGGATCTGGATTTTTCGTGATAAATGAATACATTGCTGAAGTGTAGAAATTGCGAAATATTATTGCTCCAATCATCCAAGCTAATAGAAGGCATGTAATTTTCCAGTTGCTTCGTTTACCCATATTTGCACTCTCTTGTTCAAGTAGCACCGACACAACCCAAAACACCCATTCGATATTATTTTTTCCTTCCAAAGATGAATGCAGAATTAATAAAGAGGATACAAATAAAACTGTTATCATTAGAGCCATCCAGGTGTGTCCTGTTAAAGGGCTGAAGATAGGTTTTGCGACGTCTGCGCTACCTCCAAATTGCCCAAAATTTTCATTGCCACTCAAAATTACAGAAAAGCGATATCCATCAAACTGAACTCCAAATGGGTTGGGAATATTATAAAAATTGTTGGTCAGGTCTTTCACATTTGAAGAGTCAAGAAACTTTACATTGTCGGCTATAACTCCGTACAGCATTGCATAACTACTATTCTCTGCTTCCGAAAATAACTCCAATACACAAAGATATTGAATAGGATAATATTTTGATTTTTCCACTTTAAAAGATTTGATTAAACTTTCGTCGCACCAATGTACGTTGGCGTTTTCATGCATCAGTGTATCCAAATTATTTGTGCCATAATTGCTGAGCTTGGGAAGTCCCTGATAATAAATTAGTTTATTAGGTATGGTTAGCATCATCGGAAGCAATATTCCAATTCTTGAGATAATGCTATTTTCACTGTCATACAACGTAAGACTAGGGAATAATATTGTCATCAATCTAGATTTCTCACAAGTAAAGCTTATTGTGTACAAACTGAACGTATTGTCGATAAAGATACTGACCAGAATCAATTTCGAGTTCGCAAAAATTGAAGGAACCTGTATATAATACACAATTTCCGGTTGAAATGCTTCTGTTAATGACACAAAATCTATGAAAATGTCTGGCCCAGTTGTCATAATAAAGTTTTCGGTTTCAAATATTTCTGGCCTAGGCGTCCAAAACGAGGGAAAGATTAAAGATGTGAGGTCCCCATAGGTAACCTGATTATGCGACGAATATGAAATATGCTTGTTTATTTGTTTGTTGGATTTAGTACCAATTTCATTAGAGGCACTTATGTAAGCATATATTGAACGAGGACATGAAAACCTTTTGATGCGGGATATTGTTAAGAATGACCCATTTGAAAAAAGAAATGAGAATATGTTTGTGCTGTGGAAGCTGCTGCAGCAGGAGAATGAATTAATGTACTTTTCAAAGTTATTCCACAAGAAAGGTTCAATGTTTTTCTGGGATTCTCTTAGAAAATGAAATGAACATTTTGTATATTCAAAGTGTTGTAGTACATGTGCAATTGAATCCGTTGAATATTCAGTATTTGCCATTCGTAAGCAATTTGACGACTCTAACAAAACCATGTAGAAAAGAACAAAATACAATAGGTATTTTAAAAACATTGTGGATCCACGTTCATGTAATGTGTAGACAATGAGAAGTTCCGGCCATAAGTACACACTGGCGATATTATACCAACTGATAAAATGATATTTGATTTGAAATAGTTCAATGTAATTTGAAGTAACATCTGTTAGTTGTCAGTTCCGTCTCAAGTAAGTTACAAATTCATTACCCCATCCTTCCATTCACAAGTGTCTTCACATAATTGTCCTTCAATAAACACTTTGTAATTTTTAAGCAAATACAGCTTTTCAATTGAGTTAATGTCGTTGCGCTATCCTGTGTGGCTTTATAGAAACAGCTATGTATGTAAGTGAGCGGCAAATGCACTAATTCATATCATATTGGATACTAATTGTCACTTTGGTTTGAATAGAAAACTTATGAGAGTTTGCAAATATTATTTTACACTTTTATATATGAATTGATTATTACGGCCCTTGGTGCAGAGTGGCTATTAATTGAACAATTCTTGCTCGAGAAATGTGCTAAAGGACAGAAATAACTTCACCATTCACCAACCTTATTTATTCGCTGTTGGTGAAAAAATCGAAGAATTTATTCGGTAAACGGTAAGGAGTTGCAAAGAATGAAAATATGCGCCATACATATGTATATTTATATTCATGCATATAATGAGAATATGGTTTTATCATTTCTTATTCATATATGACGACAATTCCTAGTGCTTCAGATTGGATTTGAATGCTCTTTTATAAAAATTATATTAATTGAGACTAAATAACATTTAAGGCAGGCCCATCCAATTAAATATGAAGGGGTTAACTTATAATAAATTACTAAATTAAAATTATTTTAACTAATACACCGAAGAAGTAAGAACACAATTGCTAACAATATACCAAGCAGAAGAAATTGTTACAAAATATTAGCAGGATAAATCAACAATTGTGTTACCGCCTTATATCTTTCAATTTCAATGAAAACTTGAAGAAATGTTTTAAGAATTTTCAACCGTGTTTACTATGCAAATTAGAGGTGATCGCAGATGACCCGAACTACTGCCCGCCCACACCTGCACCCACGGTTGCTCATTTGTTTACCCGCACCCGCCCGCAAGCCAATTTTAAAATTTTCAAGCCTGCGCCCGCGGTTAACCGCGGGTGACCGCAGGCCTGTTCA
>JAHZMV010003324.1:0-11275 GCA_027743765.1 Coecobrya sp. COE2
CAGAGACGTTTACCTGGAGGAATGTGTCAAGGCCCGATTGTTACCCATTATCGACCAGCATCACGGCCGTGATGACGTTTGGTTCTGGCCCGACATGGTGATTGTGCCCTATACCAAGAAAGTTACGAGTGCCTCAATGATGAAAATGTTGATTTTGTACAAAAAACTAAAAACGCCCCCAACATGTCGCAAGCTAGGTGAATTGAAAGATTCTGGGCATTATGTAAGTCGGTGGACTCCAGGCGACCCAATCCACCCAAGACTTTGGCAGGATTCAAACCCGTTTGGAGGAATATCAGTACGAAAGGAGCGAGAGAGTCGGGAAAAGCAGTTATCGGTAGAGCAGGAAATATGATCTAGAAAATAGGATACCGTGGCATTCAAGATTCTGGACTAAGGTAAACTTTTGTACTTTAAGGTATGTAGATTTTGAAAAAATAACCCTTATCGGCCCGTAGCCTTTCTGCTTTGAGATACGAAGGGTCAAAAAATGTCGTAATTATAAGTGAACACCCTGTACTTTATGTACGCCTTTGTTTTCATAATTCATCATCAATATCTGTCTTCTATTTCGGTTGAAAACGAGACATGACACAAAAAACCTTAAAAATTTCTATTTCTTCAGTTTCAGGCTTTTTACTAACTGACTGAGGGAAGTAGCTAAACTAATTGAGTAAAATTTTAAGGGAAACTTTTATGGTCATGCTTCACGAATAACCCAGATTTTATACATCAAACTTCATCCAGGCAAGTGTGCAATCAAATATTTTGAAGACAGAGAGGGTGGATATATAAAATGCTAATTGTGGAGAAGTACATCGAAGACGAAGAAAAGACGTTTTATGACGATCCTATTCATGTACACTTTACATAAATATTAAGCCTTCATTAAACTGTCATTGGTTGGATCTCTCACATTCACAACCTAATTTTAGTCTGTCCGGTCGGCCACTTTTCAAACAAAAGTTTGTAAAACACGGGGTTGCAGTTGCGTCTTTTAAATGGACTCATTCATTTTCATGGTAAATTTAAATTTTTAAAATGTGAATGCGTTAATTAATTTATCAAGCAATTAATTTTAATGAGTAATCTAATTATTCCTGATTAAAGTTGAAGGATGAAATATTGATGATGCACCTATTTATGACGGTTTGGTACATCAATCACTTTCTCAATGGGAAATTACCAAATGTGATAACCTCTACGACTACTTTCATTACACCGTTCGTTACATAACATTGTTACATACAATTCTCCATCCTAATGATCCTTCCATCAGCAGTTACAACGATTTATGTTTCTATTCTAAAAAATCCAATTGACAACCAGTTCCATTGTGTAATGTTGTGTTATATGTGCTTGATAGCATTAAACGTTATGGAGCATATAGCGCACGAAGAAAAATTGAGTAGGAAGAGGTACATTATTGTCATTATTACTTGTTCTTCTAGACACAAGAATTCTATTTTTGTTATTCTGCACTCACGTTGTCCTAATGTTTCTCTTTGCTCCCTCTTTTCCTTATTATTCTTCTCTTTTCTTTGCAGTTTGTTCAGTGTTTTGGAAGAAATTGTTTTCAATGCTCGCTATGCAGCATAGTAAAGTGTTCATATAAGAAGCAATACTATTTACGCTAGACATTATATTTATGTGTGGTGTGTTATAATGGACGAAAAAATGCAAATGAGTGTGAAAGGAAAAAGGTCCTCAGCTCTTCTAGAAAGAAACATGATCATCAAAGTGGGAGGGAGATTCAAGTAGTTAGTTGGATGTAATAGTTTTTTATGGTTTGTACCCTGAAAAAAAACTTAAGAGCCATATCGATGGGTCTTTTCCAGAATACTCTTTCGTCCTAGCTAGGTAGATGCAGCAAACGCTTTCGTCAAGACTAGGTAGTTACAGAAAACTCTTTCGTCATAACTAGGTATTTACAGGAAACGCTAATGTAATTTTCCATCCGCTGGGAAAAACCGCTATCAACCAAAAACTATATTTTTCAGTAGAAAATATAGCTTTCAACAAAAAATCTTATTCCTATACTTGCAGGAAACCTGGATGGTGATTAGTAGGTATTAATATGGTCTTTTGGGTTTAGCAGAGAAGGTTAAATGGCAAAAAATACACTATAGCCCATTCATACGGTAGAAGAAACTTTCCATTCTGCTGCTAGCTGCCTTTTAAAAAAGTCTCATCATCATCTTCACCACTCTCCTCTCTCACTCTCTGAATAATGTATGCCAACTATTAAAAAGTTTTTCGAGGAAAGGTCCCTTAAAGTCAAGATATGCTCCTAATTGTCTCAGAAAAGTTTTTCTTACAACATTGTTAATCCTAGCCTTTTACGAATACGGTTATTATTACACGAAAAAAGCAAGCAAAGTTGAGCTCCTTGGATTACATCATCATCGGAAAAGAGGAGAAAGATGAAGAGAATAAAAAAGCATTTAGCGGAATTCACTTGACTAGTAGTAGTGATTGTTAGCGTTTTGTATTCTGATTGCAGTTCAGTTGTGTAACAAACAACAAAATGGAAAGTATTGGTCTTTTTCCAGTTTTATACAGAGCTCCAATTCTGTTCATAGAATTACAAACATATAACATCTCATTACCGACGAACACTGAAGTTCCTGATGGACCTGGAAACATTCATTATCTTATTCCAAGGATAAGTAAGAAAGGAACAGCGCAAAAGAGTCTCATGATATTGCTGGTGTTGATGCGGGCATAAAATAAAAGGAAATTCCTTCAATGTTTTCTTTTCTTCTTAACAAGTTCCAACTTCCAAAATGGCATATTTTCTTAAAGTTATTGTCCTATCACTTTGTAAACTTACTACATCTTCGCCCCTCTCTGTTTTCGTAGAGATGATGCTAATGTTGATGGCATCACCTTAATCCACTTTAGTTTAACAATCTCTTTATTTGATTTTTTCACCTTATTATTTCACTGCTACGCCAGAGCGAACAGTTTCTCTCTCTTATACGTCACGACAATCTCATTCCTTTTGGTGAAATTTGACTCGCTTATTTAACTCTGGTAAGGAATATAGCGAAGAAAAAGAGAGTAATGTTGTCAAACGATGTGCTGACGATGAGATGGTTGTGTTGTGAAAGTATATTAGCTTACTTTGGTGACGAGCTAATGTATCAGGCGGTAAGCCATATAGTCAAGGAGAAGAGAGAGAAAAATGATGAGAAGTTTGACGTTGATGAGAATTAGCAAAAAATACGAAACGTATGAAAAAGAAGAAAACTAGTTCGTTCGACGTAGTTTCTTCCTTGGCTACATCCCTACTTTATGTACTCTGAGGTGTCTTCTTCTGGAAAAGAGGAAAAAAGTTATTAAGTCAAGCTATCTCACTCAACAAAAGGATATTAAGTTACCGTTTTTTATTTCCTTCATTTTCTTCCCACTTCCTTCTTTAGACCAATAAAGATGGTGGTGGAAGTAGTAGTGGCAGACGGACAGTCAGGCAAAAGGTATCTAAGAAAACGAGACAAATGGACAGGTGGTGTAGATTTATACATATCACAAAGTAGAAAAACCGCAACATCCAACGGTTTTTAGAGTTGTGATCTTTTCACTTTCGTTGGTTTTCTTAATGTATAATAAAATCATACGAGTCAAGCGTTTTTCTTTCCGCAGTCATTCACTCATCTTCCTCAACGTCTTGATCATCACTACCACAAGCCTTTGTTTCCACCCTGCTACAACCTATCACCCCACTTTAAGCCCATTGATTGCTCTTGTATGTATATGGTGAGCATGCTACTGGAAGTTATATCGTTTGTATATATGAACTCATTCAGTCACTCATACGAAATGTTTTTATTTCTCCCCCGTTCATCTCCTGTTTCATCAACTTTTTCATTTGAAAGTCTCGTCATCATCAGCAACACCATCAAATGAAAAAGGTAAACATGATATCTTACTTAGGTTATTTGGAGGGGAAATATAGAGTTAAACCATACACGCGTGTGTTCTTGGAAGAATAATGTGGCAAAGCATAAAAAATGCTTTTGCGTAAAAGTTTACTTTAGTTATATGATTGTATGTATGTTATTGTATACATATATATTTTTGTTCATTTGCTTAGTCTGCAACCCATGAAAACATCCTGAAAGGGGAAACAAAGGTTCTCCCAGCATAAAAGGTAGAATCGGATTGTAGGTGTTGTCTACTCTGCTACTACATCAAGCTGTTTTGTTTGCATGCAATAGCCAAAAAGGAAACGCGTACTTTTTCATCTAAAATCTAACAGCAGTTGGAGAGAGTAGAAAAGCCACACACTAGTGAAGTCGGTGTTGCTCGAAGTATTGTGTTGCATAAAAGCTGCTCGTTCCTTTTATTTTTGGCATTTAATATGGTATATATATTTTTGGCAGCAATTCAGCCCTTCACTCATTTCCTCCTTATTGTCTTCGTTTTCCTCACCTCATCATTGTCATTGTTCCAAAAGATGTGAAAAAGAATACATGCGGCAGAAAAGGAGCAAAAGTTAATGTTGAATATGATTGTATGTGCGGACTTTTATTGCGTGTAGTTGCGCGTGGACTTTTATGATGATTTTCATTTCACTATCCTTTAAACTCGCATAAACACTTTCTTAAATAACTACCACAGAGACTGTTATTACAATGGCTGCTGTTTTTTCGTCGTATTATTGTGGTTACTATTTGTCCGTAGTTTAGTATCTTCACATAATAATCCGGAAATATACTAGACACTTTTTATGAACTCCACTGCTCCTATATTTTTTAAAAATGAGAGCTATGCCATAATATTATGCGTAATGTGTTAATGATGATGCGCGCATATTATAAAAGGAAGGAGTCTTTGTAGTGTTGGGTGATTTAATCCACATGCTCCATTTGTACTATAAGTGAATAGACGAGACGGGTGTAAGCATACGTGCAACGGTAAGGAGAAAATAATAATGCGACTACTACATCTCAGCATTAGAAAGAAACAGCAGCAGGCAGGTTTTCTGAGAGGGATTAGACAAGAGAAGAGAGTATGTTTGTTCTGTGCACACAGCCAAGTTTGCCATAAATGTTAACGCTTAAAAATATGTATATATAGCATAAAAATTCCATCCGAACTACTCCATGGCCTGCCTGCACTCAATCTTCTAATTTCACCATCTTTTCCACTTTTGTCTACCTACACAGAAAAAAAAGAAGACACAAAAGAAGAAGAAGAGTAGTAATTTTTAAAGCATATCATCGTCATCACATCACGAGAATGACGATGATGATCATCTGCACTAAATAATTGTACAAGTAGCATCAGTAGCATAATTTTATGTGAAGTGAAAGACGTGAATACAATACGCGAAGCTCGGGTAATGTACGCAAAGACAAACCTCTAAAGAAAGAATCTCTTTTCATCCGGAAGAAAGATGAAAATGAATATTTTCAGTGTAGCGTACTTAGCATGGTCGTTTGAGAATTAAAAAGCAAACTTAAGTGTAGCATGTAAAATGTAAAACTGAGTAGGTATGTATTATGGATGTATACCTAAACATTTATTGTTTCTCTCCTTTTGTTCCATAATCCGTTGGTTATACATGTCGACGGTTTCTATTTTGAAAATTTCAAATGGCATTTCATGCTCATGCATCATACAGGCACATAATCAGTAAAGATTATTATTGCAGTGCATTACAAACTTAAACATAGACACGTTATAGCGTAAGTGCCACAGTAAATTTACAGAATAAAAATGTATGAGGAGAAAAATCTAAGGAGGAGACGAAAAAATGATGTGTGTGGTGTTGTTTGCTCTCTCTCTCTCGTTCCAAAATATTCTCTGTAGTCAACTAATCAAATATAATGTGCAATATACACGCATAGGTCCATAATGTACATATCATATATGCATTTAGGTAAATAAATGTACTCAGACGGAGTTACATATAATATTAATTTGAAGACTTCTAAAGCATCTCATCACATATTTTTCGAATCATGATCATAATGAAGATTTTACGTTGGAGTAGCTTTTATTTTTGGTGGAGTGCATGTATTTTCATCATTTAAGCGTAAGGAATATATGGTTAAATATATCACAAGCAGTTGCACATTTTACTTGTTACTTAATATACTTTTTTACAAGTGTATGCAAATGGCAAACCAAACTCCCAACTTACCATTAAATACCATTTTCTTCCAAGTCGTTAATTTGACTTGGCCGTTTTTCTGTTTGGTATTGTGTAAGAATCATTTAACAAGCGCAATAATAATGTATCGTACAGACTTACCTAACAGAACCTAGATACAGAGATTAGGGATGCTTGTAAAATTTCAATTTTCGTGATGCATATTTTTTCTTCCCAGATAATTCAATACAGTTCATCATCATCACGCATGTTCGAGGTAACTTTTGCCCTTTGTATAATGTGGAGTGTGTTGAAATGTCTTATAACTAATTCAAAGCAATACACGCATGCATGCATGTATGAATGGCGAATGGCCTGTTAACGGTTCAGCAGCAGATTTTTGTGCTAATTCCGTAATGAAATACACGCATCACATATGGATGGACTCTTTATCCATTCCTTTGCACTCCGCCACACTCTTTCGACTACTGATTAATTCATACGATATAATTTGCTTACGTAGGTTGTTTTCGGGTTTCTATTTTCTCTTGTCGTTTGATCATGAGGAAGGATAGCTGTTGAAAGTGGGATGAAGCTGCTTCTGTTGGTAGGAATGCATAGTATATAAATCAGCTCTTGTGTGAGACACCTATATATAGTATTACATTATGTTAGTAATAGAATACTTTTTAAAAAGTTTATTCATGTTAATAAGCCATATCGACTAAAATAATATTATACGCGCTTAATTTTTTTCAACTGACATAAATACGTGCGTGCGTACAGGATATTTCTAAGTACGTATATAATCAAATTTGAAACAAATTTAATCTGATACTGCACACTTGTCCACGATGGTTGGTGTTATGTCAAAATCAGTGTAGCTGTCTTGGCTTTTCTATGCTTCTATGTCATTCTGTTTTCTGTTGGTGACACATATTAGCTTTAATATTTTATAGGATATATGCTGTCTGCAGAGAATCTTTAAACCGACTCTGGTAAATCTAAAAGAAAATGACGAGTAAAGCATGCGAATGATACATAAAAATTTATCAAACACATAATCTAGAAAAAAAATACTCATCAACATTTTAACCTTTCCCCTGTCAAACCCAGCGAAACCCATCCCATAAAAGATAGCTTTCTCATCATCACAACACTGTGGCACCTTCCTCCATCATACATTGAGAAGTAAACAGATAAATTTTAAACTGTGTATCGTGTTTTTCGATAATATAATGCTAGCTTATCAGGACTATTATGTGTGTTCAAGTCGTTTTTAATCTGTTTTCATTAAGTATATACCTATTTTCCTTATTTTATTTTAGTTGTTATATGGGTGTTGATGAACAAATAAGAAAATCGCTTTTCATTTAAAGATTTTTTTATAAAAAATAATCTTACAGGTTCATAAATTTAAAAGAGCAGTAACAGAAACTGAAAAAGTTGTACAGATAGTGAGAGATACCGTAGCACACATGATATTTCGTGGTCACACTTTTTGCACGTTATCTACATATAAAGTTATTTAAATTAAGAAGTGGGCAGATTCCGCTGGTTTTTATGAGATGATGAGAAAAATTCCATCTCAGAGTTGTACTGAGTTAAAAAAGAAACGATGAAAACTGGCTAAATGTGCATGGCACTGTAATGTGTACTTATGTACGTGTTTGATGATGATGATGGCAAGAGATGAATTGGTTGGGTTGGTCTCATGTGAAATTGTGTGGAGAATGCATGGCTTCCTTGCCGATTTATCTCATTCAGAAAGTAGATGTTTCCTTCCACCACTTCTGCTGCTGTTACGCTGTTTTTTTTTCTCTTTTTTTCGGCGCTGCCTATCTTAGCTGAAAACTGAATTTGAGAGAAAGATGTTCATGATATGGATGTACAGTGGAAAGCAGCAGAGCAGAATGCCTCAAATGTTATCTCTGTAAAAAGAAATCCCAAAAGTACATTTACACAGGCGAAAAGATGTCATTTCTATTCTTCTTTCAACTTCCATTTTCAAGCGCGTTTCGCATTTTTCAAGATGATCAAGAATGTTCTTATTCTTGTAGTTTGTAGCATTTCGCGGAGATCTATTTTTTATGTAGTCACATGTACAAAATCGGTACGGCACACACGTCAGAGGAGAAGGAAGCAGGATCACCAGTAGCACCGCCATCACCTTATCAAGATTTGTTTCATCGAATGGCATGTCACTAGAAAAATAGCTTTCCATACCAGCCACCAAACTCATTTACTGAAACTGTAAAGAAAGTACGATCAAACGTTTCATTTTTAAAATTGTTGTGGTGCCGTCAGAATTAATACATACGAGCCACACAATTGACGCAAGAAATCGCTTGTTCCCGTGAAGCATGAATTGACTTACGAAACAGTTTTGAATTAGATTTTAGCCAAATAAACACACTCATAAGCTACAAGCATCCATCTATATATCCAGCCACATTGAATGGTTCAAGCGTGGATTACGTGTGCACAGTGGTTGACTTGAGTCTCGTGGTGAAGATGATGACGACTGTGTTCATAAATGATGATTATTATACTAAACATACAGTCCAACCTGACTCACGCCATACCACATCTGTCAACATGATTTATTTTATCCATTCACTTTTCATCCAGCTTCAAGTATTTTCCAATCTGGATTTTGTCAAACTGATGGCCTGTAAGCATGCAACAATGGAGCTATATGGAGTGTAATACATGCACTTATTCTCTCTTTATTAATTTTACAATGTATTTTTTCATAAGAAAGTAGAATACATGCCTAATTGACTGGTGGTTAGTATGAAAATATTTATATATGTTGCTACTGCCTTTAAGCAAACTTGCTCCTAGTGGCAAAAATATGTAGAATGAAACTGACGTGTGTCTAGCGTGTCTAGACGTACAACATTTTTGCCGACTGGACTGCTTTTCTCCGAACAAAAATAAACTCGGTTTTGTGGGGTTTTTATTGTTGGTAATTAATTTGTTGTTAAACCAGCCTGATTCCCGTTACATTCTTTAACTTCTCATTGTACATACAGCAACTTGTAAATTTAGCCTGCTTATACATTTACTTCTCACGCACAATTTTGTTCAAGGATTTTTAGCATTGTTTTGCAAACTTCCACTAAAAGTATAATATTCCAGAATAGAAGCGCAGACAAGGATATTACATGCTGTTTATTTTTCGTCTATTATATTGTTATTTTAGTTAATGTACGACTGACATTTGACATAAATACCTGTATATTTATATTACAGTTATTATTACAGTGTCATCAGTACTCTCCTTGAGCATCCAAGCTTGCCCAAAAATGGAATATTATTTAGTAACAGTATTTGCTAGTACTTAAATTATGCCTCGTAATCATGACATGACCATAAAATATTTTTATGGATTATTGAGGAAATTTTATACTAAAAACCTATAATTTTCTTGGTGTGTGTGAGGAAGTGGAAATATGCAAACGGATAACATAGGGAAATTGCATACCAGATAGTGTATGGCAACATTTCATTTTTTATTCACGCTGGTAGTAGTACGTCAGGTACATACATTCATTCACAGCACGCATTCATACGCAGCTATTTTTTTTAGCAACGATAGGTCTGTCCGTATTACCCTGGACTCAGCGGCGACGATGCTGACAGTCTGTCATTTCAGGGTCTTTACGCAATTGTATATTACCTATGCTAAATTCGTATAATAGCAATAATAAGAGAAATACTGACTGATATAATCGTTAATTCGGGTTTCTCATTTATTTGTCTAATAATACTGGTTGCAGCATAGGACAATTTTATAGACCTATAGCACGTTTTTGGGGTGAAGAGAGAACACATTTCCACGAAGTAAAATAAGGTTGTAAAAAAGGAAACTCTCCTACTGTCAGTCACTGTTGGAGAGGATATGTTTTTATAAATATTTAACTGCAATGATTGAATGTGGTATTGAGTACTGACAACTGACATGGGACATGGATTAGACGATGAAGAGTCTGTTTTATAAGGTGTGTGTAGGGTCAGGTTCTGGCTTCATACGCTTGAGCTAACATCGGTTGTTATACGTACGTATCGAACTACCTAATAGAATTAATAGATGTTGTGTTACTCATGTGCGTCGTGCGTACTAAAAACTGACGCATGATTTTTAAGCAATTCCCTAAAATTAATAATTTTTAGGTTACAGGAACCTACAAGCCTACCTAAAAATCTGTAAATGTGTTTGATTCATATTTTTACAAAAGAATGGTTTTATATGCCTGATACTGGCTCCAATTTCGTGGGAGTTGTGTACAACTCGCTATTACAAAAATATGCGGACATTTTCCTTCCACTTTCCATGCTTTGGTGAGCAACCAGGCTGAAAATGAAACAGAAATCAATAATTATCACCAGCAAAATCGTTTGGTCAAGTGGATGTTGGTGAATTTACGATGATGATGGTGGTAGCGATCAAGTGAAATTGTATTATTTAGGCAAACACAAAAGAGGCAGACGTGGTCGCAGGGGACAGCCAACTCAGCTCACTACTGTTGTATGTTGTTCGTGACGTGACAACAGACGGGAATGAGCGCAATGAGGAAAATGCCATTCGTACTTTAGACTCTCGTACAGTTTAGTTTATTGAAACCGATGTTTTTCCTCTTGCACTGACAATGGGTAAGTGATGTTGCACTAGACAAAAATAACCAAAAACGATCACCTCACATTGTCAGTGAAATGGTACTCGTACATGTCTCACTTTTTAACACGTTATGTAAAACCATTCATGTTTATTTTTGGGACATATTTGGACGTTTTCAATTACAACTTGGTTTTACATATTCTAATGTTAGCCATGTGCAATTTATAAAAGGAGACCTACACGAGACATCACTTTATTTTACTCTATTTTGCGGAATTTTATGCTCAAAATAGGTATTGTGAGTACTCATTAAACAACTCTTCCACTGCTGACTGTGGACATACGAAGATGCTGACATGTATGTACCTGTATTAGATACTTTTGAGTGATTTCCCACTCAAGGGAGAAGGAAAGTGCTGTATAACTTTCTTCAATATTCATCGTCTATCGTTCAGATTGCCATGTTTTTTGTACGATTTAGTTTCAGTATACTCAAGCTCTCAATTTGGTGACGTTACAAGTAAAATAAAACTCATCAATTTTCATTCACT
>JAHZMV010003325.1:0-11808 GCA_027743765.1 Coecobrya sp. COE2
ATGTAATTTGGCAACAGATGAACACATACAAATGCTCGTGGATGGATGGAAGACCTATGTATTTTATTTGTCAAAGTAGCACAAAGGCATGTACATAAGCTGATTATGATGTCATGCCATATTACGTAGGTAGTTAATTTATCAAACTCGTGTTCATCATTAATGTCATTTTATTATTACTGCCAGTGACGAACTAGTTTACTTTTGTCCTTTTTTTGTATTGTCATTTTCATTGCTTTCGTCATTCATGTGCAAACAAAATAGATAGAGAAGCCTGTTTCAACGTTGATGAGTTTTATTGTTCCTCGTAAAAATTCAGGTAACAAAACTGTTGATCATTCTAGTACTCTCTGATGAGTCGTACTATTTGTTACATTGTCCGGAAAACAATTATATGTAGATTGCATGCTCTTTTTATATCAAAAGAGAAAGCTGCTCTTTTTTACGGGCACACTGAAAAAATATTATTATTGCGTTTACTGCGCAGAGCTAGTAAAATATTCATGGGCTTAACAGCATTTAAATTTAGAGAAGAAAAAAAGCGTTGAGTTTTCAATGCGAAGGTAGATAGAGATCTCCCTCCTTAAAAAGACTATCTTGTCCTTGTAGACCCCAGGTCGAATTTAACTTTTCAAACGTAAAAATTCCCATCGCTTTTCTATTTTTTATCTGAGCCCACCTGGAAATGTGAAGGACATTCAAAAAAACGAATAAAACTTGGATGTATTTATTATAAGGTGCAGAGAAAGTATCGGTGTAATAGGGAAAAGTAAGTGGGGAACGTGTATATTTTTTTGCACATACATAAATAATGCATGACAGGTCTTTTCACATGTCGCTCTGTAATCTGCATACGATAACACGAATGATACGGCTGTCCCACAGTTGGTACTAGGTTTTAACAAGAGACATTTTTATTTGGCACTTGAATGACAATTTTTTGCCTGTTGCTTTTTCTCTTTTTAACCTCTGCGTTTTCATTGTCTCTCGCATTTCATGGATACGTAACTCCGAAACTGGGTTTTATGAATGCGTGTATATTTTATTCCACCTACTCACGCAAAAACGAAACCACGTATCACTTTCTGACATTTCATCTCTGGTAAAAATTGGAACAATGAGGAGTGATGCAACAGGGTTACGACGATCGAAGAGAAATAAAAATAGAGAGATGTGTGCATGTTACTTTTTTTTGCATAATATGCGATCAGAATGAAAATACGAATGAAGTTTCAGTGAGAAAAGAAAAGAGTTTAAAATAAGTCAACGAGGAAGCAACATGTTTCATAAAACGCATACAAAAGACCAAGTTGGCGGATTCAGTAAAATAAAATGATGTAACCAACAATATGCCTAAAACTTTACTGTGTACACTTTTGAGTGTGGATAGAAAGGAAAGATAAACTGGAGTAGAGAGAAAGTGGGTTTCAATTCAATTTTTGGTGTTTTTTGCGTAGTAACTTGTAGTAGAGGTCGGTGGTGGGGAAGAATAAGAAAGCATTTTTTTATTGACTCGCCCACTACCAGCCTACTGCTCCTTGGGTACACTAGCGAAGGTTATCAAACTTAACGTTTTCTTTTGTATGTTCTTTTGAATTTTTAATTTTCTGAGTCAGTGCACGGGTTAGTAAAAAAATGTAAGGCAAATATTTACAAGTAGACTGATGGATAACAATAATCAACAGAGAGAGGGGGTAACGATTTCATTGTTCTTCTTTTAGACGGAAAGTAGGACCACCCACGTTTGGCATAGTATAGTCTCAAGTCTCAATGTAAATAGCAGAGTGATTACCCATTGGATTAAAAAATAATTAAAATTTTGTTGGCAGACATACGCGAGGAATGTCTAGAGAGATTTTTAATCGATCAAATACGATGGTACACAACACAACAACTTGTGCATAAGCAAGAATAAGTGTTTACTGGATATGAGATGATGTAGAAGGAGAAAGTACGATGTAATATAATTTGTTACTTTCAATATTTGAGTTATCGCATCCTGTGTTGATTTTACCTTTCAATAATATATAGGTTACGAAACTTGAAGGAGGCATTCACGTAGAATAATAGACAGGCTAAGAATAGCCGTGTACTTCCTGGAGCTTTTGAAATCTAAACTTAGTTTTTTGTGTGTAAAGCGTGTCATCTCTCAATGTAGTGTAGTTTTAGTTTACATAATCATATTTCCCAATAAATAGAGCAGCGACACCAAAAAACAAAGTATGGATTTGAAAGGGTTTTTTTGCCAAAGTACAGTAGTTCAAGCGTGAAATAAGCCAAGACGTCTAGAGAATATTAATTGACAAGATGAAAATGTTATGGGGAGTCGTGCGTAAATAAAATCATGTCGCCGCAGAGAGTTTGCCTTTCCCAACTTTCTCAAGAATCGATATTCGGTATCGCCTCAGAATCTCTCAGGCACAGAATATTAATTAAGGCTTAATCAATTCACCAACATGACCTATTCACGCTGTTGCTTTCACTCACAATCTGGTATCGTGTTACTCGTCGAGTGAAAGTGTTGTGAAAACCTGCATTTGAAATAATAAACGAAACAGGATTTAAACTTTGGAAGGGTAATTTTAGCTACATATATAGCGTTTTGCTGTTTTTTTCATTTACCTCAGGGCGGCCAGGCAGAAATCGAAGAAGACACAACACAAGGCAGCCTAAAAGAAAAGTTCCCACCTGCTGGCTCCTTAATTATGGGTTCTTCATCCAGTGGTGGCGGTGGAGCCCATTCTCCTCTCATGGATGACTCTCTCCTTGAAGAAATTGGTGACGAGGATGAAAATGATGATGACGCCATAATGGTAGGTAACGTTGGTCTAGTACCACTTGGAGGAACTCAAGACGATTCGTTGCAACAACAACGGTGGGCCGACTATAAAGGAAATCGTCACATAAAACACCCAGCTGGAGGAAATAGTAATTATGGAGTTATGGTGCATAAACGGTCACTTGGTGGAGGTGGTGGTAGATCACCATATTCTTTTGATGATGACGAGGAATTTCAAAGACTACAACGGAGTAACGATAATAACCGGCCCATGTACTATGAACAGACTAGTGGATCTGCAGCGCCAGCGGGGGTTGATGGTTCATCATCCTCAGGTATTTTTCTTTAATTTTTAAAAATAGCATTCATTCAAATTTGGTTTCTTGATGTAAAACACCCACCAGCATTATAACAATTGCGCAATTTTAATAATTTATTATTTCAGCAGTTCGCCAGAAGCTAATGCATCTGAGAAACCAATATGGAGACAAGTGGTATGCTTTCATGGGACCGTATGCTTACAGGAAACGTCAAATTTTATACCGACAGTGCTTCTTTAATCCCATATCGTGTTTCTGAGGGTAAATGAACATTCGGAGTGAATTTTAACAGGCATATATAAGTAAAAAGTTTGCTGTTAATTTGAGATTTTGTCAGGCGAAAAGTGGGCGTGTAGGTGTTTGGTGAAGATGAAAAAAGAGAAAGAGAGTGGGTGGTCCTTGGTGGTTTTTGAATTGATTGAGGTTAACATACGATGGAAATGTTTTAAAAAAGTTTTTAATTTATTATTTTTGTACGGGTGATTTTTTTATGGATTTTCTTTCAGATGATGATGATGTTTTGTGGGGGAGGAGGGGGGATAATGTTATATTTTTTCTCGGGGATTAGTGGGGCGACTTGAGGTGATCCTATATATTTAAGTGCATATACGTAAGCATTCCATTTATTATTGTGTAAACGGGGGTTGTATTAGTTGGAGAATGGTTTAGTTTAATTGATGCATAATATGCAGTAGTTTGATAGTTTGCTTGGTTTATTGGTGCTAATAAACTTATGTAATTGCATTTCCAAGTAGTATTGTTGATGATGAAACGGTTTACTTACACTTGTAGCAAGAGAGTTGATTGCTAGTTGAGTTGAGTTAAAGTAATTTGACATTAGGATTTAGTACGTGCTTCGGGTTGATTACGCAAGTTTAAGATAGCTAGAGATGATATATATTTAAGAAGCTATATAACTTATAGCCTAAAAATAAGGAAACCTTTAGGAAAGGTGATTTCGGGGCGTTGTGATAACTTGTAAATTTTACCTTTTAGGTAACCATTTTTGCATTTGGGTTTACAATTTTAGGCACTTTATCTATTTCGAATCTTTGTCATTTGTGTGGAATAGGTTAATTGTGCACTTAAATTAAACATTAAAATTATATAATAGAATTTAAGGAGATTTACTGGCTGCAAGAAAACGAATTAGTTTTAAACATATTTAAAGATAAGTTATATGTCGATAATTTGACGTTGTGTGTGTGTGTAAATTAATCAAATAGTTAAGAATGGAGAGTTCTCAGACAAAATTTAATTTTTTGGGGATACGTTATTTGGACAGCAGGTTAAATTAATTTGTAAGATACCTTATTATATGAATAGTAAAATAGTGAAAAGTGTATACCTAACATAAAATGTACATAAAATGTCATTAAGTAAAGTAGATTTATTATACTGTAGTGTTTAAAATGTAGTAATCATAAATGCTTAGACTAGAAAATTAGTCCAGAAATTAGCGGGTAAAAAGATAAATAAAAAACTCATGATGATTATAGGATCACGCTATTTTGACGCACCCCTTATAAATATCTGCCATTGTTATTATCAGTATACACCAAATTGGGTTTTTGTAAATTTTCCAAAAATGTTAAAATGTTTTATGGACTGAATTGAAGCAACTTTACATTCTCATTATTGCTTTTATTTTAAGCTAACTTGTCATTTTCAAGACTCATAATAATATGTGCTCTCTCTGTATGTGAATTCTCAACAAAATATCTAGTTCCAGCTATAATTGATGTATATATCTATTATACCGATTCTCAATTAAAATTAAAATATCATTGCAAAAATCGCAAGTAATTAATTTTTGGTATAAAAACATATCAGTGCACTTGTTGGATGTGAAATAAATTTTTAAAAAGCGTTCGTCATGAGATTGTTGATATATGTTTGATTGGGAGAAGGGAATGTTGTAAACGTGTGACTTTTGAAATGTTTAGGTGGAACGGAAATAAAGAGTTTTGAATCATGATATAGAACGAAAGAATTACCAAAAAAATATATGTATACGGTTGTTTCAACAGGTTATTTATGGAACTGTTTCTGCTGGACATGGTTATATTTTTTCAGCATCTAATGGATGGGTTGGTAAGATTAGAGTGTGCTGTATAGTAAATGGGATATTTGCATGAGGATTTTCGGATGCTTTTAAAATACCGGATCTTTTAGAATTTGGTAAATTGGTCAAATGCCAATGTGTACCATTTCCTTAATTGAAGACGGAAAATTTAATGGCAGACGAGAATAAACCACTGACCTATGCATACCGTTACATTATTGGCATCCAATCTTGTTTTTCTACAATTTGGGGCTATTGCAAACAGTTTTCTAGTTGAGAACGACTATACTTTATACTCCCTTGAATAAATATTTTAACACCTCAATTCCATGACATAGCGGATGGGAATCCAGTTGAATCCAACACGCAAACAAGAGTAAAGTGGCCATTTGGGTAGTAACGTTGAGTTTATTGGGTAGGTGGAAAGTTGTGTGTTAACAATAAACAGAGAAAATCCAGCGAGTTCTTGTTTTTGAGCTACGTGAAATGTGAAAAATTGGTTCAATTTGCACAAGATCCCTACAGGTTTCTTTTAGGTTGTAAACCGTTGCCCAAATCCCAGTTGGTCCATTACAAACCACTGCAGTTTTTTATACATCTCAGGTCTTTGGCATGAGTGGGTTTCATATAGGTATGCAGTATGCAAAAGTCTGACTATTTTTTCCACCAAAATCCATCAACTTTTATTACTAAAAAACTAGACTAATTTACTATCCTATTTACTATTTCTGCTCGAATCAGAGTTCGAGTCATCATAAGAATATTGTAAATTTATTATCATGGCTGATAGCAAGCTAAAAAAGAGAGAGCAATGAACGATGACTTGACATTTAAAAGAGACTTAAGACGTTATAAGAAAATGCTTCCTTACCTATATACTTTGTAGTGCGAACCTTTTGACAGTCAAAGTCAGCCCCGATTATTTCAACTTCAACAAAAGGACTGGAAATGGCTTTGTTATCTGTACGGGAGAGATGCCGAGCTGCGATGATCTTTAGAGAAGGGAAAGCGCGTGGTTAAAAATTAATAAGAACAGACTTCCTGCTTGGAATACGGAAATGGTAAAGTGAGTTTGAAATCTTTGAGTTTGCTACCGTAATTTTAAAAGTTAATGCTTGAATCTCGTTCATGAGATGTCCCGGGTGAAAGTTTTTGCGAAACATAAAGTCTGGACGGAGCACGTAGCCACACCTGCCGTTTTGACGAAATTTTCCGTGATTTAGTTGCATTGGCCTGTCTGCAGTTATAAAGTTGAGAGAAAATTATTATCAACTACGCTCATTTGAGTGTTGTTATATGAATGAAGGTCTACACTTACCTGGCGTTTGGTAATTTAACGCGACCATTTGACAGCCAAAGTTCCAAAATCGGATGGGATTGTAATTGGATGAGTCAACACGTTGCGCTTTAGGATACACACGACTAAGCTGGACCTGTCATTTGGACACACATTTTCATAAAACATTAGAGACTCAGCAGAACCTATCTTTATATAAAAATCAATACAATAGCCCATGTTTTTTCACCTCATGAAACCAAACGTAAAACTCTGGAGCCAACCTCATCTGCTTTTCAGCCGTTACTTCAGTAAAACTTGTCATTTCATTGTAAACCCTTCCTTTTGTTCTCACTTCATCTGGATTTAGCTTTGGAACAGTGCAGCAGTAAACGATCTGCTTGGAAAAATCTTGAGCTATTTTGTTCTTCTTTTGGATTTGGTAGCTCCATGAAACTCGTCTCGTAGCCCGGCTATTCACAAAGTTTATCATCTCTTGCCTTCGCAAATATAATAATTCATCATTCCAAATGAACTACATCAACCCGTGTAAACCAATTTTTTAATAGCTCACCACTCTTTAGCCTCCTTATACGTCTTAACAGCCATTTTAAAAGGGACTGGTCCGCTACAATGAATTTTCAGGATAAACGGGTACGACTCATCATTTCCTTTCTCCAAGTCAACTTTTCCCAACTGAACCGATCCCTTTTGCAATTCTCCAAATGGCGAGTCTACTGGCTCAATCTCCTCTACAAAGTTTACTGGAAATGTTTTCTGAACCTGATCTCCCAGGTCCCCTTTCCACCAAACCCCATCGTGCTTAACAATATTACTGATAACATCCCCGCGTTGGAAACGCAGCAGGTCTGGATCCGTTGGCTGATAAGAGTATAGTGCTCTAGCTTGATTACAGGTGTCTGATTTTGTGTCTAGGTAATCTGGACTTGTGTACACCTTGTCGTCCTCAGGTGCTTCAACGCTATGGGCAAACCTATAAGGAAAATCCTCATAATTAAAACAATGAAATGAAGACCATAATAATCTCTTATTCCAGTAAACCCACTTGTATAATTCTTCATTAACAGCATGCTTAAGTTTAAGCCCTTTGTAGAACGAGTGTGTCGAGTAGTACTGAATAAGCTTCTCAATGTTTTCAAATCGTAGATTAGAGACTACAAGCAGACGTCCATCTTCTTTCACACGACAGTTTCTGATTTTGTTTTCCATTCGAAATGTTATCACAAATCGGTCTCCTTTTCCGCTTTCCAGGTAATCCTGGGAATACCTGACTAGAAACGCTCCATTTAAAGGGATTTTCTGGAGAACCTCTTCAGCCTTCTTACGGTTCATTGGATCTGGGTTACGCATATTTGGATAAAACCTGATGATAATAATGAGCATATTAATTGAAGTCATTATATGAATCAATTATAAGGTCAAGAGTTAAATTCGCGAATTATGAAGTACCATGCAAGTTGTTCATGTTTTTCAGGTGGAGGAACGGGTTTTGTGAATCTTTCAATATAAAAGTCCTGTAAGTGGAGTAAATAAAGGGGCAAAGTGAGACGATGACGTAGACCGACATAAGATGTTAGGATTCTGTTTTTACTCTCTTCTTACCCGAGTTTCCAGTGGATTCTTCCGGTAGTGGCTGATGAGAGAATACAAGCTATCAAACGGCCTGGATGGTATCAGGTAGTACTGGGTTTGTTCCGCGTTGGACTTGATACGAATATGATGGGCTCTCCCTTGGGACCTTTGTACAAAATGCTTTCAAATTAATATTATCGTCATCACTGTGTCAGACAGCTTATCATATTTCGTCAAAAAAAGCTTACAAAAAGCACAATGAGTAGTCCCCAGCGTAAGTTTCACTTTGGCGTACAAGGAAGCCTCCCTCGACACCAAACTTTTTTACTCTTTCTTCTGCAGCCTTAACCCCTCCAGTAATTTTTCCTTTTTATAGAGAGAAAGAAAAGTTTTTAAATAAATAATTTTTGCTCAAACGTTAACTACTTAAAAGGTATATGGAAGAAAAAAGGTCGACTACTGTTGTTTTTTACCGTGGAACCATTTCTTGCTGTAGTGTAGCTCTTCAATAGGCATGACCTTGATTCAACATAAAATTCAATCAGAAATGATAACGTTTAAAAGCTTAAAAGTTATGTAAAATGAGTTTTTGAAAGTAAGTTAATCCGTACAAGGCTAGAATCTGAATGTTCGTAATCCCTTCCATGTCCTTCATCAATTTCCGTGTATATCAGTTTATCTATGCAAACATGAAACACAAAAATTGTAGACAAACTCATGCAAATATTTTGCAAAGGCAACATGTATACATTTTTTCGAGTACAAAAAGATATTCAGAACCACCCACCATGACAGAGTGCAAAAAAGTAAGAGCTCCATTCACTTCCTTCCTGAATATACATTTTCCCATTTTTAAATGTGTCACTCAAATCCATCTTTTCCTTTTCGTATTCTTCAATGCTCTTTTTTGCATGTTTTGGTAGTTTCTTGCATTTTAGGAGGATCCGACGACGGAGCTCATGAGGAGATGGAAGTTCCGTTTCATCTCTGAAGAGGGGCTGCGTTACTAGCATTTTTCCAAATACTTCCTGGAAAATACATAGACAAGTGGATTTGGTAACAGTTAAAGATTCCATCAACAAGTGAAGACTTTTTTATGTGTTCACTCACGTGAAACTTTTTGGCCATAACTTTCTGTTGGTTTACACTGCAGTGGTTTTCAATACTCAGAATTACGGGATAGCTAAGAAAAGAAGAAAACAGCATTTTTGCAACGTGCAATTTTATTGACAATTTAATGAATCCAATTAACTTACTCTGACGTGACGAAAGCATGATCTCTTATGGTTTTAATAACATCAACAAAGCATACTTTAGTCGTTAGATTGCAACGTGCAATTCTATTGACAATTTAATGAATCCAATTAACTTACTCTGACGTGACGAAAGCATGATCTCTTATGGTTTTAATAACATCAACAAAGCATACTTTAGTCGTTAACGTACGCCCATGGTATATCACGGGACTGCCATTTGGACCTGTGTACTCATATCAATATAACTGCAATGAAAACCTTGTAAACACTTATTTCTTTCTCCAATTTATTATTTTTATTTTACCATCCCAGCAATCAAGTTCTATACACCGACACCCAAATCGTAAACATCTTGCGTAAGCTTCCACGGAAGAGTCACTGGAAACCTGGTCACCCATTAAGTATCTGCGGGTTATCAAGAAGTACAGTAATAATAGACACATGAGACGACGTAAACATGTAAAAGCTATCAAATTATTATTTCTAAAAATTAATTTCTAGAAAGTGTTTACTAACGTATTGTGTGATGACGCAATCCAATAGTGGGATAAAGGTCGCGTCATGTCTTGGTGGATCTTATCAAACTTCGTGTTCCACACTTGGTTTTGCTTTGAGAAGAGAAAGTCGACAGCCTGGAAGATGTATATAAAAATACACATATTATATTGAACTTGGCGTCATATCCACTTGCGGCAATATAAATTGATTGTGCGTGAAAGCACGCAAGTGATTCGTGATTAGCGTGTGCGTCTGTTTACCTCGAAAGCATTCATGTACGCGAGACCTTTACTTCCCGAGCTGACGTACTCCCGAAAATAGGGAATGTGCTCGGTAAACTTTTTTTCGTTCTGCTCCTGTTGGAGAAATTCCTCAAATCCGTTAAAATCAATGCGTCCACCCAGAGCGTATTTTCCAAAGCAGTCGGTGAAGATCTGTAGACCGTGAAGGAGGAAGCTTATTATTATGACAGGTTGTATGAGTTGCCGTTAGCCTTGTGTATATTTTTATACACTGTACCTACCTGTTGGTCATGAAGAAACTCTCTGACGAGCTTCTGAAACCCGAAATTATTTACAGTTCCGTTGTCATTCTGTACTTCTTGAAACCTTTCTCTTAGTTTTCCAGTCGATATCATTATTGCGTTGCGGTTTGTAAAATCCTTCATTTGCTTCAGTGTTAAACTTGAATAGAATGGATATATTAGATATAAATTTTCCCACAGTTTAATTAATTAATTTTAATGAGTAATATGTACCTGTTCTGACTAGATGGGGAAATCATGTTGTCAAACTGTTTTGCAAACCAAATGTCCAATTTAGCTACGTATGAGGTTGGCCGCTTGTCAATTAAATACTCTAGTCCTTTGACCCAACTTTCTGCGTCTTTCTTCGTTGGAGCTAATTAAAATTATGAATGTCACAGGTTATCTTGTGATACAAAATTCCTAGCTACACGTATCTTACCAGCAATGGAAAGCGTCTTTAGTCTGAACTCGATTCCATAGAACACCACAAAACAGCGTGAATTCTCAATTTTCTTCGTTTCCGAAGCCCATCTCTCAAAATCTTTACAGCTCTTGCCCGACCGTATTTCCTTCACTTCGAATATGCTCACTAGGAAAATATATTTAAATATGTAATATAATTAGTCTTTAAACAGGCGATGTATTTTCATACACTGTGTGTATTTACCGCTCGAGTCCACCTTTCCTGACTTGACATTTTTACAGATCACTTCAGACGTCTCGTATTTAAATGATAGAATAATCCCTTCCGATTTCTTTTTCGAAGAGTATCTCGTCACTTCCATATCCTGAAGGAAATCTGCTCCCAGGAGAATACCGTCCATGATGGAGTTGGAAGTGTAAAAACTTTCAATTTAAATCAATTAATACTCTTGACAGTGTGGATGCATTTACAATCAGTTATGAGCACACACGCCCGTTGTGTTGATTTTAACATTGGGATATGTCTACTGCTGAGGGAATTCCATGGGCATCGCCGTTTCAACGAGGAATAAACACTGTATGCAAAAATTACTAGAATGTGGAAAAGGAAAATTGGCAGAATTAGTTAGTATGGATTCCATGAGTTGCATGAAAAGAATTGTGAATGGGTTAACGAGTAGAACGGAAGTTTGTGGTGTGCTGCTGAACAATTTCTCTCGAAGACAGCCAGAGAAGGCCAGATTGTAAGAAAATATGTTGTACTACATAGTATTTACATTCGTGACACATCATAGATGGAAAATTAATAGTATTATGATAATACACGGTAATTAGAGTAATTCATTATAACTCTGCTTTTTCTTCATTATAGGGCATTTGTATTTAGGACACGAATGGGTGAATGTTTTCTTGAGATTTGCAGAGAATCATGAGATTATCATGAATAAGTCGGAGTTTACTACAAAAACATTCATGTGTCTATAATTACCTGGTAGTTTGGTTAGTGTGAATGGACTAGATACTGAGTTTTCTAGACGGTTAGTGGCTTTTCCACAATGTTATATTCACGATA